>CAUYRH010054303.1:0-159536 GCA_963574655.1 Perodicticus potto
CAGCCAGAGGACACATTACTCCACTGAAATGAAAAGACTTACTCAAACTAAAGTTACCTTTATGTATTGTTCCCCTGGTTAAGTGATTTTATCTTACTGCTTGGCTGAGAGTATACTTAATAAATGTATTTGGTTTATGTAAAAAAAAAAAAAAATATATATATATATATATATATATGTTAATCTTGAATAAGTTAAAGATTCCTATCTTTCAGTTTACCACTTAATACATGCTCCAAATGACATGTTTTCCACAACCACTGACAAGTCCTGGCCTTCTTAGATTGCAAACTGCTCAAGGCAAGAACTGTGTCCAAATGGCACCATGTCCTTCCATGATGCACCTCCCCTCTCTAAGGCCAAGTCTGGTCCCATCCCCAAAACAACAGCAACCAAGTCAAAATTAGAAATTGCATGGCAGTTGCCAGTCACAACCAAACAGCCATTTCTTACCTGTACACGCTACAGAAATTAGTCATATTTTCAGGGCTCCCTCATTTCAAGAATGATTCACAACTTTTTGTGACTCATACACACCACCCCATTCCTGCTTTACTTCACAAAGAGTGTGGAGTGACAGTTTTAGGGGATGGACAAGCACCCCACGATTACCTTGGAGGACAGCGGACTATGAGAAGGATGGCAAGTTCAGCAGGACCATCCACAGAACGTTCAAAGAGCCTTTTCTAATGGCAATGCTCAATTTTCTGAAGAGGAATATTGCTGCCATGTTCAATATCTATTTATCACAGTGATTTTTAACCAGCACACTGGTGAGCTGTGAGAGGATCTCGGGCGTGCTGCAAAAGTTTTAAAGATAATTAATTAAATTATTTTCAAAGACGTTCAAAGCACAACAAGTATATACTTTATTTTCCTTATTTTGATCAACATAATTTAAGTGTGCCGTGGAAGTTTAACTATAGGTCCACGTGTGCCGTCAGATTAAAAAGGTTGAAAACGCTGGTTTATTAGCACATGGGTGATCTAATTATTCTTTTACAAGGGATATATCTCCCTCCCGTTAGCTTTGTTTCTTCTTCCCACGCCACACACAAAGCTGCAGAGGGCCGCCTTCCCCCAACAATAAATATGAGCAAAAAAGAAAACTCTCTTATCAGATCACACTAAACTAACGCTCTCAAAGAACTCTCCTGAAATGATTTCTTTCTGGAATTTTCTCTGACCAGTACCTCATTCCTCCATTAACACCCACAGCAGAGTGGATTTTAAGGGGTAACCTTTATGTACCTGGCACTTGCCCATGGGTGCTGGGATCTAGAACTAGTCCAAGGCCCCTACCAGTTCTAAGGAGCTCAGGGCCCAACATTTTTGACTGGGCTCCAAAATAGTCCCCCAGGGCAGTGGAGAGCCCAGCCCGGTGGGTTCCCCACACACTCTTCCCGATTTGGGTGTGGGATTTTCATGACCTCAAATCATTTACCAGCAGAGCAAGGCATGGAAAAACAAGGGGTTTTATAGCTCTGCGTTGAACCTTGCTTTGTGTGACCCTAAGCATATTACTTAACTTCTCTCAGCCTTGGTTTTCTAATCTGTAAATTAACACTTGCCCTGAAGGGGAGTTTCAAGGATTAGGAATAACAGAGGACGCCTTTGGCTCAGAGGAGATGCTCAGTGCTGGTTAATTATCAACAGTCATCAGCCTTATCACAGTGAAAATACCGCCCAGAAACACATTCAGCTCTGTGGCAGCTGAATCACCTACGTATAGGTCCTGAGTGGTCTGTGTCTGCATCTACTCAGGGTTTTCATTCTGTAGTGGGTCTGTCCTCTTCACACTGGTATGTCCATAGGTCTGCCTCAGAGTCTAAGCCCCCAGAGGTAGAAGGAAGAGGGCCCAGTGCAAATTCTTGGGCAGCGCAGCCCAGGAAGGCATGTTTCAGAGATGAGGCGTCTATTCTTTTTCTGGGAGATCTGGCTTAGCACCACAAGTTCGGCAGATCAGCAAACCATCTGAAGGATGCCAGGGCCCCAGGTCTAAAGCTGATGTAGGGCCCCTCTTCCAAGGTCACAGAGCCCATAACCCTTCCTTGCCAGTTGTTTCATGAAGAAAATGATCACCAATCACAAAGAGCAATTCACTGGCACTAAGAGAAGAAACCTAACAATGTCCTCGTCAGTCCATCTTGGACATGACAGGGTAGGAGTCTCAACTTTATTTGCAGAAAAGATGGAATACAAACCTTCAATATCAAGTCATACACAAACATCCCCCTCCTGCAATCCCAGCCTTTGGTAATTATTAGTAGAGCCATCTGCTCAGCCTAATGAAATGTGCAATCTCCTGTACATATAATTAGTGAAATCATTTTAATTAATTAAACAAATTAATTAATTGCAAGGATACTGCAACCATTTCCCAGGAACTGCATCCAACTCATTTATTCTGCACATGTCTACCGGGCTCCTACTGAGGGCAGAGGCCCACGCTGGTGCCCTGAAGATATAAAGACACTCACAGCATTCCATGAGCACAAGCAGAAAGAAGCCCAGTGCGCACATTTGCTGACAACTAACTCTTTTGCTTAGTTTTCCTAGGATTGTCTTGTTTTGTTTTTTAATTAATTAATTTATATTTTCTTTTGCAGTTTTTGGCCGGGGCTAGATTTGAACCCACCACCTCCGGCCTATGGGGCCAGCGCCCTACTCCTTTGAGCCACAGGTGCTCCCGGATTGTCTTGGTTTTAAAGTTGAAAGTCCATGGCCCGAGAACACCCTTGGCTCTGGGCAAATCGAGATGGTTGGTCACCCTACTTCGGTTCAAAAGGTCAAAAGTCACCACTGAACAATCACCACTCCTGCAACCCCAAGCCTTTGCTCTTGGCAGACACTGTAAGTAGACTGAGGAGTTCCTACTTGCTTAGCCAAGACTTAGTCACCCTCCCAAATCCCTCTCCTCTGTTCTAGGCAGCCACTGTTAATCACCCTGACCAGGAAGCCTGGGGAATGTAATCTATTTTCCATCTATACTGAAGAATTACAGAAGCTTTAGGCTAGAAAAGACAGTCAAAATCCAGTCTGATCATCCATTCAGAGCTTAAGTCCCTTCTACAGTATCCTCCCCAAGTGGCTAGCCAGCCCCCCCTTACATACCTCTAGTGATGGGGAACTCACTATCTCCTACAGCAACTCTTGCTTTCTTCAATAATTTTGGCTGTTAAACTCTTTCCTTTACAAATGTGTCTCTCTCATCAATCTCTTTTTAGAGACCTCGTGATATGGTGCTTCAAATAATAAAATAAAGGTATTCAGTTCCTCAAAACTCTTTTCTAGGACCAATTTCTTCAACTGTTACATGACTTGGTTTACAGTTGGTGTGTGTCATCCTGCTCTTCTAACACCCTAAGGCTCCCTTGGCGTCCAGGACTTAGGCCTGGCTCCCAACACGAGACCCCTAGCCCCTGATGGAGTCCCTACTCTGTTAGCGTGGTGGGGCCCCAGTGCACACTGACTCACGCCGACACCCTGATGCCGTCTCTGGAAGTGCTGCCACTGAGCTGCAGCTCCATACATCTGCCACAAGCCTTCCTGGGAGCTTACACTCCATCTGGAGTTATGGGTTATGGGAAACCCACAAGATGGTCAGAAAACATAATATAAATTACAGACTGCCAATTTCCCAGTTACAAACAACTTGCTGTAAAGATTTGCTTTAAAGTAATTTCTTTAGAATGCCGACAGCATGTAGCCACAAGAAACCATATTTAAAATGATGGTTAGACTCCCAGGCCAGCCCACAAAAGCCTTTTGAACTCATAATGCACCTGTACCATAAAACTAACGGTGCTATTTTAACTATACGTAGCCACCATTTATGTGCTGGTTTCCATGGTGATGTGCACTCTGCGCTCCATTTCAGAGAACTAGACAAAAGGTATACCTGAAGCCGCATTACTCTCCTACATTGGGAAGGGGGGGACTGCTGCCCTCAGAGAGAAGTGACTCACACAGACCCCAGTGCCCCAACGCGATTCAGCCCCATAGGTCATTTAAAATGTGTTGTCCTGTGCTCGCTTTGGCAGCACATTTCCTAAAATTGGAACGATACAGAGAAGATTAGCATGGCCCTGCGCAAGGATGACACGCAAACTCGTGAAGCGTTCCATATTTTAAAAAAATAAAAAATAAAAATAATAAAATGTGTTGTCCTAAGGACACAGCCTGTGGACACAAGGGCCTGCTGGGATTGAGTGAGCTGTGAGGCTGCAGCCAGGAGAACTTCTGGAAAGAGATCAGTGATAACAGGTGTAACAGGCTTGGTGGTGGTGCTGTTGTTCGATAATCTATAGCAGACACAAGGACGGGGTGTTTCCCAAAGTCAGAAAGGTAAAACTAGAAAGGCCAATAATTATGTTGCTCTTCTCTGAGCCCTAACACAGGGTCTTAACAAGCTGGTGGCCACAGTGATATGAGGCAGGGAGAGGAAGATGCACCGACCTGAATCAACCACACTGGGGATGCCGGGCAGGGCTGTGGGTCTCGGTTCTCCCCTGTGGAAGCTTCCTAGCCTTCCTTCTTCCTGCCCCCACTGTCGCCACCACCACCAACGCTCACCCCAGGCCTTCCCCTTGAGCAGTTAGGATAACACTGAACGGCACTGGAGGTCAAGTCTCCCAAGGCGTCCCTCCTGCTGCAGGACAAAGGCAGGTGCTCCCTGGGACAGAACTTCCTGGAGTCTCAAGGCCAGAGTTTGAGACCTGCTCCACCAGAGACTGCTGTTCCGAAGCTGTTAACTAGTCCTGCGGAACAGCACTGTCTAACTCTTAGACACCTCAAGCGTCAGCGTTCTCATCTCCAAAGTGAGCATAACATCCTCCTCACAGGACGAGTGCCAGTAATAAATGAAAGGCAATTAACAGCTGAACTTTCTGAGTTCTTACGAGCACTGCTCTATGTACACTGCATGGATTCACTCATTTGGGCTGTACAAAAACCCTATTATTTTATAAATGAGGTACCTGAGACCAAGAGAAGGTGGGCTATTTATTCAAAACTAGTAAGCAGCAAGGCCAGGGTAATAGATAAAAAGCTGCTTTAGAAATTGTAACATGTTATATAAATGCTGGTCATTATTGTTGTTAATGACCAACATAAGACCACACTTGAGTGTTGAAGCTTGGGCTATACTTTCTACCACACAGAATCTGGGTAGTTCCCACCCAGCGCTGCTAAGGCTTCAATGGTGTATCTCCTTCAGCCCCACCTACAGACCAACACCAGCAGCCGCATTAGCAGGACATGCTGCCAAAGTCAGAGCCCCCCACCAGATGCATGTTCAAAGGCTGCATCCTCACCCCAACACCCTGATGAAAACTGTAAAACGCATATCACTCACCTTCTTTGTTTCATTTTTCCCCCCCCAGCACTTAAATACCTACATACATCATAATTATCTGTTTCAGCCATGTCTTGCCCAACCCAACTGTAGGTTCCACGAGGGCAGAGACTCTTACCATTTTTCTTCAATGCTGTATCTCCAGAACCCAAAACAGTGCTGAACACGTGGTAGGGATTCAGTAAGTATTTGCTGAATGAAAGAACAATTTCATCTACATTGACATGGAGCAAATGTCCATAATATGTTGTCGGACAAAAGAAACCAGGCTACTAAATTATGCACATCATGATCTCATCTGTGTACATATATATTATAGGTCTGAGCATGTGTGGGTGCACAGAAAAAAAGTCTAGAAAGATATACACGAAAATCTTCATTGTGGTTACATCTAAGAGGTAGGAGCAAAGACAATTGTAACTTCCTTCCAAATTTTTTACAAAACAATATACTATTCCTGTAAGTTTCTAATGCTTTTTTTTTTTTTTTGCTACATTTGAAAGCAAAGGTGTGTAGACAGATGTGTGCGCGCACACACACTCACACAGAAGACGCACACAGCTGGTTGCAGAAGACTCGTGCAGGAGGTCAGGGGTGGCGACAGCTTACCCGCCTTCCTGATGGTGGGCCCGTGCAGCATCTCCACTCACAGACCTGCTGAGTGAAATGCTGAGAGAAGGAACGGAATCGGGTCTGCAGGGCCTGGGACTTAGCAGCACCTCCTTCGGAACTCCTCCAAAAAAGGAAAACGCTATAAAAACCTAAAGCTATTTCACTGCCTTTCCAGAGCAGTCTCAGAATTGTTTAATCCTTTGTGATTGTTTTCAAACTACATCAGAATGTTCCAGAAAATACAAAGCTAACATAATACATAAAGTGTGGCATTTTGCAACCAAAAATGCAGTTTGCATAAAAAGCCTCACTCTCCCGTGCCAGTGTTAAAGCTGAAGTCAGGATAACTGAATTCCACCCAAGATCCTGGGCCTGGCTCAGGGCACAACCTCCGGCCCTCCTCCTCCTTGCTGACAATGCATTCTGAATTCAGGTGCTCCTGGGGAACAAACCCAGTGACTTACATGATCCCTGTCACCCCTGAATCACTGAGGTACATGAAGTGAGGGCCAACGCTGGGTCCAGCACAAGCCAGGTGCTTATGTTCCTTGGAGAAAAGGAACATAAGACAAAGTCAGCCTTCAAAGGACTGACACGCTAAGAACGCAGAAGAAAACAACGCCACTCACTCAACGGCACAGCACTTACTATATGTGTAATAAGAGTTCTCAGAAAAAAGAGGTAAGTGTGAGCCAGAAGCCTGCAAGGAAGCGGGCGAGTGGGCTACCGCTCAGCTGAGGCAGCGCAGGCCGAGGTGCTGAGGTTGGGCCGGTGGGGGGTAGAGCTCAGCCACGTCAGGACTGTGGCGGAGCCACCCCAGCCCCTGCCGACTCCTCTGCCCTGCCTTCCAGGCAGCAGGTGTTGCTCTGCCTGGTTAGCCAGTCACCTACATACTGAGCATCGTGTGTACAACGAGCACAGAGGGCGGACTTCCCCTGAAGTAGATGATTTCTAACTCTAAGAGACAGAAGTCTTCACGTTGCAGTTGATTTCAGGAGCTAAAAAGAGTCAAGGAGGATAAAAAGAACCTGCATCTATGTGCTGTTCCAAGAACTATGGTCAACATACAATGATTCAGGTCGAGAAAAGCCTCTAATCATGGAGATGGCAAGCAAAGCTCAGAGAGAGGCCATGGAGAAGGCAGAAAGAGAGGAGGGCATGGCAAAGGGAAAAGCAACCTCCAACTCCTGGGCTTAGGCGATTCTCTTGCCTCAGCCTCCTGAGTAGGACTACAGGCGCCTGCCACAATGCTCAGCGATTTTTTTGTTGCAGTTTGGCCAGGGTCGGGTTCGAGCCCACCACCCTCAGTATATGGGGCTGGCGCTGAGCCACAGGTGCCGCCCAAAGCCATTATCCTTTGCTTAACTGTTTCTCTGACATGAGCTCACCAGCTGCCCTGCAGGGCGGGCACAGCACCCACCACCTGTAGGGAAGCACCTTATCTGTAATATAGCCAGAGGGGCTGGCACATCCATCCTCAATCTCCCTCTTCCATTTCAGAACTCCAGTTCCTGTCCACCTCCCTCAAAGGCCGGTCCTAAGAGAGTACTGATGGCTTCTCTCCACCCACGTGATCCATTCATTCAACAAGGATTTACTGAGCATTTACTCCGCAGCAGACACTGCGTTAGGCACTACCCAGAACACAGAAAGCTGTAAGATACAGCCTACACCTTCAAAGAATTTATGGTTCAGTTCCGGGGGCATGGTGAGGAGGTGAGGATGGGGAGGGTGTGAAAAAGACAAGAATAGCTTAATTATTCAATGCATATTTACTTTCCCCTTAATATTTGCCAAGATCTGTACTGGGGGAATGCAGACAAGTCACCAGACAGCAGTCACAACAGGCATAATAAGTACAATGATGGTCCTGTGGGAGCTCTCAGCAGTGCAGAAGCCACCCCAGCCCCTGAGGCCAATACCACCCAGCACTGCTTCTCCTTAGCATGGCAGCAAGTGCTGTAGAGGATTAAAAATAAAAAAGTGGTAAAACCAAGCTCTGACCTCAAAGAGTTAACCAAATGATCAAGGAGATAAGAGCACTACAAATGAAACAATTACTGAGCCACAGGGTACAGGGTGAGGAGTACCAGGCCAAGCCCACACAGCTTCCCTGAGACAGTAGAAGTAAAACCCGAGAAGAAATACTGAAGGGGAGAGTTTTTTAGGCAGGAAGATTTTTCTCAACAATGGAAAGCAAATGTGTGGCTATTACTCAAAATGTTTCGAAATGGCACACCTAGTTGTAGGTCTTCTGTTTGAGTAAATAACAACCTGGCCAATCAATAGTGACCCTTCACAAATGTAAGTTACATTTAAGTGGAGAGAAGGACACAAATCTTATTTCAGCTGCCCACGCTATGAAGGCAGGGAACAGAGACACACTTCATTTTGTCACAGACACACTTCATTTTGTCACATAAATATCATGGGCTAACCGATTGTGCCACTGGAGCTCCATGAGACACACTTAATTTGTTCCACGGTCTGTATATACACAGACACACCGACCTACTCTCCTGGGGTTGTCTTTGTAAGTTTACCCTGAAGCAAAACAAACTCCATCCTTCTGTTAGAGCAGTATTCTTCACACTTTTTCATCTCCAGCATACTTGAACCTATGGTTAAACTTCTGTGGCACACTTAAAATATGTCAGTTCAAAAAAAAAAAAAAAAAGAGCTAAAAAAGGAATATATTTACTGTGCTTTGAACTTTTTACGAAAATAATTTAATTAATGATCTTTAAAATTTTTCACAGCACATCTAAGATCCCCTCATTGTGTTGCAAGAACTCTATAATTCAGGGAGAGACAGACTGAATTACCACAGACAATCCTCAAATTAATAACTGGGAATCGGCCACATTAGTTTTTGCTATAATGATATTCTCAAAGCATGAGCAGAAAAGGCCACCTTTGGCGTGACGGTACCCTGGCCAGTCAATTACAAGTTAACAACGATCGACTGTTTAATGACAAACCCTGCAGTGGTACTGAGGAACGGAAAGGACAGAGTGGTGAGAAGGATCAGCGGGAGGAAGATAGGATACAGTGCAATGGAAAACTCTAAGACGCTGAGTCTGGTCCTTGCTCCACCAATGAAAGGTCTTGGGTGGGTTGATACCATGGTGAACTTCGCCTCCCCATCCACAAAATATCCTCTCAGGGCCATTTACAGTTCAAGTGAGAAAACGTAAGTCTACGTGCATGGGAAGGCCAGAAGGCTCTGTACAAAGTGGGCTGAGGGTCTGGAGGTTCCTACCCCCTCTGCTTCACTAACTTCCCTGTCTGCTTTCCCAAGAGTAAATACTCTGAATCTCCCTGTCAACCTGTCGCATGCCCGTGGCACAGTAATCTGATGCCAGAATCTACCCCTAGGTTGCTCAGTCACATGAGTCAATACATTATCTTCTGAAAAGGAACCAGTGTGGGTTGGTTTTCAGGTGATCACCTAACTGAGAATGAGAGAAAATATGGTTAAAGTAATGCTACAAACCTCTCTAGTGTCTCAATGAGCCCCTTCCTACCTAGTGAAGATGTTCAGGGGATCATTTAAGGAACAAAAAGAAGAAAGGCAACCACAGGCAATAGAACCTAAGTGATGACTGGGCCTGCCTTTATCCACTCCCCTCTTCTAAGATCAGAGAGGTTCTCAGTGACAGAAAGAGGGGAAAAACCAAACCCTGATGATAAGCTAAAGAATCAGTGTCTATCTCAGTGCTACTTCTGTGTATTTTCTCCAGATATTTACCTATTCCCTTTTATGGTAACCAGAGGAACAATATGAGTATCCCACTGATTTATTTTATATCTTAAAAAAATTACTCAGGGCCTGCAGTACTGAGCTCATGTTCAAATTAAGTTTGCTGGAAATCTAATTCAGGATGAGTAATTTAATTTGGCTACTACAATTAAAAGTGGTGCAGTATTTGTGTTTTAGAGGAAAACCATATTAGATTCAACTAATCTTATTAGGTAACTATCATATTTAGATCACATTATATCTAGAATAGATATATTCTGGACTGATTTCTTTCATAAATCACTTGGGAGACCAAAAAGACTAGCCTTCTCCCTACTCCCTGTCAACTCATGACACAGGTCAGCACAGGTGGTGAATGCAACAGAGGCCTCGCTGAGAACTCCACTGTATAGCCCTGGAATTCATGAACCCAATCCATTACCTAGAAAGCATCCTCAGATTTTGCAGACGAGTAAACACAGCCTAATGTGGACAAAGAACTTGCTCCAGGTCATATAGTCAGTGGCAAACCTGAGATTACAGCTAAGTTCTCTGTACCCAACTCCTTGCCACTCCACCACATGTGTTCTTTGTAAGACCTAACACAAAAAACAGCCAGAGGGCCTCTGAGAGCCTGTTGCTGCTCACCCTGCTAGACCTTGGAGTCATCAGATACCACTCACCAGCCTCTCTGCCTCTCCTAAGTTTCCAGGAATGGTAAGGAGTATTTAGAAGCTGATCTCACTACCTCTAAGGATAACTCAGACCAGTGTCCCAAATCCTTCTTGTCAAGTCCATTTTTTTGATGCCTACTTTAAACCCCTCACTCCTAGTTAAAAATCCACATTAAGAACATTCAATCCACATGATAGGTTAGGGAAAAAAGTCAGACTTTGCTTTTAAAAATTCTATTAATCTCAGGAGTACTGCTACCTGGGCAGATTCAGTAGATGTAATATCATGCATCAGGGTTCCGACTGCACAGTTTAATCTAAGAAAATTAGGTTATGCAGCAAAATCAAGGAAAGGAGACGCCAGATAAAATATTTGTAACATAAGACAACTTAATACACATACTGCATCAAAATCCTTTATAAATGATTTGTAAAAAGACAGAACACTACAAAATAAAAATGGGAAAAAGCCCAAACAGGCAACTCTCTCTCTCTGACACACACACACACACACACACACACACAGACACGAAGATTACTGATGGCCTCAAGAAAAAAACGTTCAAACCCACCGGTAAGCAAAGCTTGCAAATGAAAACAATGCAATATTGTTCTCAAGTATCAAATTGGCAAAAACTGAAACAACTAAAATGCTCAAGATAGCCAAGGTGCCCTGAAATAAGAATCCTCAGACACTACTGGGGACTGTAAGTTAGTCCACATTTCTGAAGGGCCGTTTCGTGGTATGTATCACTAGCCTTAATACTGAGCAGGTTCACTCCCAAGAATTTTCCCTGAGGAAATAATCCGAGGAATACTTAAAAGATTTATGCGCAGGGACATTTATAGCAGTAATATTCAGAACAATAAAAAATCTGAAAAAAACCTAACCGTGCTACAATAGAAAAATGGTTAAATATGATACCATCAATACAGGAAATAATATGTAGGCATTAAAACTCATTTTTGAAAAAGATTTAAAGACACAGGGAAATGCTCACAAAATGATGCTAAAATTTAGGGTTATTCCATGTTGCAGAGAAAAAATATGCAGCTGGGAGAGGTAGCTCATGCCTGTAATCCCAGCACTCTGGGAGGCCAAGTGGATCACGTGAGACCAGCCTGTGCAAGAGCAAGACCCTGTCTCTACTAAAAAATAGAAAAATTAGCCAAGCATCATGGTGGGTGCCTGTGGTCCCAGCTCTACAGGAGCCTGAGATAGGAGTCTCTCCTTAGTCCAAGAGTTTGAGATTGCTGTGAACTATCATGATGTCACAGCACTCTATCCAGGGTGACAGAGTGAGACTGTGTTTTAAAAAAAATGTATCATAGACATTACATTATAAATATAATATCTGGGGGCAGATTCGGCTAAATGTTCAATAAATACTTAATGCCTCTCTTCCCATAAGGGTAGGCTTTTCACTATGAAGCAGCCAGGACTACAGGGTCCCAGTACCCTTTGCAGGGTGCCATATGACCATTCCTACCAATGGAGAGGTGGGAGTGATGTGCAGCAATTCCAGGCCGAGGTGGTAGAAGTGGTGTGCCTTCTCCATGCTCGCTCCCTCCACCTTCCAAATGGATACAGAGCACTCTGAGACCCTAGGCACTGTCTTTCAACCTTTTTTCTCTCATGGCACACTTGAACCTAGAGTTAAATTTCTACAACACACTTAAATTATGTTAAAAAGAGTAAAATAGAGAATATACTGACTGTGTTTTGAACTTCTTTTGAAAATAATTAATGATCTTTAAAAGTTTTCATGGTACACCAGTTGAAAATCACTGTCTTGGCTCGATGCCTGTGGCTCAACAGGCTAAGGCGCTAGCCACGTACACCTGAGCTGGTGGGTTCGAATCCAGCCTGGGCCCGCCAAACAACAATGACGGCTGCAACCAAAAAATGGCTGGGGGTTGTGGTGGGCGCCTGTAGTCCCAGCTACTTGGGAGGCAGAGGCAAGAGACTCGCTTGAGCCCAGGAGTTAGAGGTTGCTGTGAGCTGTGATGCCACAGCACTCCATCCAGGGTGACAGCTTGAGGCTCTGTCTCAAAAAAGAAAAAGAAAATCACTGTCTTAGGGAATGGAGGAGTGATAGATGGAAAGAGCCTGGACCACTGAATCACTCAGTGCAGGGATCCTCCAGTGGAGGGACCACCAAGCAGAAACACCTACATCAGGCTGAGTGAGAAATAAACCTCTGTCGTGTTAAGCTATAGTCTGGGGTTTTAATGGTTTCTTCAGCTAGTGTAACCCCAATACACACACATACGCATAAAAGCTACTAAAAGAAAAACTACCAAATTTTATATTCTAATGTACACATTAGTCAAACTATATATTTTTAAAATTTATTCTTTTCTATCAGAAACATCTTATTTGTAACTAAAAAAAGTTAATAACTAAAAGAAATAAAGACTGTACATTGAAATGCTATTCATTACATATAACAAAACACCAAATAAAGTTACAAACATTAAAATGTGGGAAATTACAGAGGCTCACATGAAAAAAATCTAGATTTACATTTAGAAAGATCTATTAAAATAGTTCTTAGCCTGAGCACCAGCAAGACCCCATCTCTATTAAAAAGGAGAAAAGAGGTTCGGTGCCAATAGCTCAAGTGGCTAAGGCGCCAGTCACATACACCAGAGATGGTGGGTTCGAATCCAGCCTGGGCCTGCCAAACAACCAATGACAACTACAGCCAAAAAATAGCAGGGCATTGTGGTGGGCACCTGTAGTCCTAGCTACTTGGAAGGCCAAGGCAAGAGAATCGCTTAAGCCCAGGAGTTAGAGGTTGCTGTGAGCTGTGATGCCACGGCCCTCTACCCAGGGTGACAGCTTGAGGCTCTGTCTCAAAAAAAAAAAGGAGAAAAGAGAGGGGAGGGGAGGGTAATGGAGAGAAGGGGAGGGGAGGGGAGAGGAAGGGATGGGAAGAAAGGAGAGAAGAGAAAAATTAGCCAGGTGTGGCGGTGCACACTTTCTGTTTCAGCTAGTCAGGAGGCTGAGGCAGGAGGATTACTTGAGCCCAGGAGTTTGAGGTTGCTGTGAGCTATGAGGATGCCACTGCACTCTAGTCCTAAGAGACAGAGCAAAATTTTGTCTCTAACATAAAATAAAATAAAATAAAATAAATTCTTGACATATGATTTTCATAAATGATCCAAGGCTAAAAGACAAACCACAAACTAGGGGGGGAAAGCTGTAACTTATATATGAAATATCAGAATCCTTTAATATATAAAGAGCTCTTATGAATCAATATATAATAAATACTATTACTGGGCAAAAAGATGTAAGTACCTAATCATAGAATAGGAAATATAAATAACTTATCTATATATGAAAAGATTTTCAAACTCACTAATAATCAAATAAATGAAAATAAAAATGAAATAATCTTTATCCTTTTATCAGACTGGCAACCATTTAAAATATTAGGAAGATAGGATCCAAGATCTCTGAGATTATGATGAAATAGGTAATCATATAAACTGCAGAAAGGAAGTTTAAAATTGTATTTCCAATGAGCAATTTGGTATGACAAGGGAAAAACCCTTAAAAAACTCTTTGACCTTAATCTAGATATTTGTCAAAAGAAATAATCAAACAAGTATACAACAGAGTTATTAACATTTAAGTAGGAAAAAGAGAAAAAAGGAAACAACTTAGCCATCCATCTGTACAGAACTGGTTAAATACATTAAGGGGTGTGTGTGTGGGTGTGTGTATGCATTCATGTATTAGAATAATACATGGCCATTGAAATTACATTGAAGATCTAAATGTACTAAGATACAAAAGTACCTATCATAATGTAAAAAAGCAGGATATAAAGCAACAAAAATTGTACAATTTCTTTATTGTTTAAATATACAAATGTATAAGAACATGTGTTACAAATGTACAAGGAAAGACTACAGAAGGATTTTAATCAAAATATTGGTACCACTTATCTCCAGCAGGTGGAATTATAGGTGACTTTCATGTTCTTCTATATATTTTATATAAATTTTCACCTATACATATGTATTCCTTTACTTTTTTTATGTTTTATTATGAAAAATTTCAAACACAAAAGTAGTTAGAATATATATACCCATCACCCAGCTTCAATTATACACATGGATTGACTTTGTTTCATCTTTATGAAACACCCCTGGAATATTTTAACATAAATCCTAATTATGTCACTCATCTATTCAGACTTCAATACATAAACATACACATATCCTCCTTGACTTAATAATAGGGCTACTTCCCAATAAAAATATGGGTTTATTGGGATGTAACCCTAACATAAGGAGTATAATGAATGAGGATTGCTTTCACATCACTGCAACATTGAAAAATCAAAAGTCAAACCACTGTAAGTCAGGGACCCTCTATACATATAAAACAAAATTTTTTTATATTTAACATATCCGAACTCTCTACTGGATTATTTTTAAATATTTCATTTTTCCATAAACACTTTAGTATGGCTCTTTAAAACATAACCATTTTAACAGTATCACACTTAAAAAACTAAAATTAATTAATCTCTCAATATTATTAAATATCGAGTCAGTGTCTATTTCCCCAATTTTATCATAAATACCTTTTTACAGTTGTAAGTTTAAATCAGAATCCAAACAAGATTTACATTTGCATCTGGTTAATATATCTTTAAAATTTATTACATAATGTCCCACTCCCTTCATTTCCTTGCCATTGATTTACTGAAGAAACATGTGGGTCTATGTTCCATAAAACTGCTTGAATGCATTCCTATGGTGTCTGAACATGCTCCTCTATCCTCATATTTCCTTTAAACTGAGATTTCATTCTAGTGTCTAATCAGCTTCAGGTTCTTTCATTTTTTTGCAAGAATATTTCAAATCAATAGTGTTATTTTTTGTAACCAAGCAATAAAACCCCCCCCTTTTTTTTAAAGAGGGGAACCTGCAGAAATGCCAGCCTTTCTAATTCATCCATTTCAGTAATTCATTAAAATTCAGTGTTCAAGAGTTTTTTTCTGAATACAACCCAGGTCAAAGATAACCAGTGACTATTTGTGAAATGATTTGTTTTTCCAACATGTTTCTTTTATATTTAAAATCCATTTGCCCTTCGGCCTCAATGGTGGAGTCTATTACTCTCTAAGCAATGTGGCTCCTCTTTCACTGGAAGTGAGACTTCCTTACATCATCCAATGACTCCAATTATCTCCAAATTTCCTTTCTCGTCTTTTTTTTCCCCCTTTTTTTTTTAATGTAATGTAAGCATGTAATTAACAATTTGGAAATGAGAGAAAATGAAAAATCAAATCACTCATAATCTCACCACTCCAATACAGTCACTGTTGTCTATATATTTCCCCACTTTCTTCATGAGAGATGTTTATCTTTTAAGTAATTGTTGATCAGTGAATGTGGGTTTTAATTTTCTTTTAGTTAACATTAAACACATTAAAAATACTTATAGTATATATGAAAGGGATAAAAACAGCAGTAACACACACGTGTGTGTCCACCACCCAGTTTGAAGAAGAAAATGCCACTGATCCCCTCGGGAGACGTCCCTCCATTTTCTCTTCTCCTCCCATTGCTATGCTGAATTTTTGTCTCCATATCACTTGGTCTTCTTGCAAGGTCTGTAACATGCATACAGATGTGGAACTACTGTATGACTAGTTTTGCATTCATCTGAATTTTATGTAACTGGAATCATACCGTACGTATTTTGCAACTTGCTTTTCTACTTAACGTCATATTCCTGAGATTCATTCTGTATTGTTGTATGTAGTTATCATTCAGTCATCTGAACAGCACTGCTACACGGCTGTTTTCCACAGTGAAACTATAGCGCAATTTATAATTTCTTCACATAAAATTTATTGTAAATATCTTGCCGCATTGCTACATATCGTCAAAACGATGATTAATTACAGTAGAGCATTATGCTGACAGAAGAATATTTTACTTTATGCTTACCCAATTGCCAGATGCTAATTGTGTGTGTGTGTGTGTGTGTGTGTGTGTGTGTACACACACATGCACAAGTGTTTGCCTTGTAAATAATGCATCAGGGAGCATCCTTGTTTAAATAGCTTATTAAATATTTTGTATTGTTTCCTTTATAAGGGATGGGGGAAGATGGTCCACAGAAGTCGTATTACCGGATCAAAACATACAAATGAATAATATGGTTGTTTAATACACTGTAAAATCGTTTTATAATACTGCAATCACCAGAATTGAGGCTTAGCATTAAAATATATGTTTTGGCTATTATGCTGAAATAATACTTTACTGCTGTTTTAATGTGCATATCTCTATTTATGTTGTACATCTTCCATATATTTGTTTAGTGTTGTGTTTATTAGCTATTCCAAGGTTCTGCCAAGGTTTTAGTACTTTTCAATTTGAGCATTTCATGTTATAAAGATATTAATTCAATCATGTTAACTGTCAGTCTTCTCCCAGTCTGCTGTTTCCCCATTGGTTTTTTGATATGAACAAATCTTTCATTATCCTGCAGTCTGAGTGATTATTCTTTTCCTTTTTGAATGTTTTTCTTTTGTTTCAAAGGAATATTCAGTTCTATAGATTTCCTATGCCTCTACATTTTGCACTTTAATCGTTTAATCCATCTGTAATTCTTTTTGGTGAAGCCAAAATGATTTCTTCCAAATTGCTAATGAAGTATCAGAATTATTTATTGAATAATTTTCTCTTCTCCATTGATTTGCAATGACTTCTTTATGATTTATTAAATTATTCATGGAAGGGTCTATTTCGGAACTATCCTAGTTCACTTATCTACTTTCTCCTTTTTATGCCAGCACCACAGCGTTTTAATTACTAAGTCTTCCTATTGCATTTTAATATCTGATAGTGCTATATATTTTAATATCCAATAGCTCTAACTCCCTTCTGCTGAAACCATTTTCAGAATTCCCCTTGATGTTCTCATCTGCTTATTTTTCCAAATATACTCAGAACCATTTTGTGAAACTTAAAACATCCTGATAGGACTTTCAGAGAAAGGGGATTGGACTTATAAACTAATTTCAGAAGAATCCAAATCCTTACTTTTAATCTCACCATCAAGAAACATGTTTCAGGCAGCGCCTGTGGCTCAAGGAGTAGGGTGCTGGCCCCATATCCTGGAGGTGGCAGGTTCCAACCCGGCCCCGGCCAAAAAAAACTCCAAAAAACAAAAAAACAGGGTTTATAGTTAAACTGTTTAAGTCTTCTTGGTCTACAGCTAAACATTCTGTAATTAATGATAACTTTATCATTTTCTTTATAATATTTATTCCCTAGGTTGCTATTTTATGACTTCCCACATTGGCTAAAACTTAAAGAAACAACATATGCTAGCACCAGCCTTGTTTTGATCCCCAGGGTACCCAATGATGCCTTAAGTGCTTCACCAGTTAAGTGCAATGCCAGTGAGCTATGCAAACTCAACTTCCTCATCATAGTAAAGAATGGTCATTTTATGTATTCCTTTTCTGGTGGTTTGTAGAAAATTAGAAGTTGAATCGACTGAATGCAATTTTGTAATTAACAAGATTATCACATATTTTTAGTTAAGCAATTTATGTGAATCACAAGAAAATATATGTACATGAAGCCATTATTACATTCCAGCAATAGAATCTATTTGATTATGGCAGAACATTCACATACTCTATTGCTGAAATCTGATCATTCGGATTTTGTCTAAAATTTTTACATTCCTATTTGAGACTGGTATAGAGCCCTCCCTTTGGGGATTTGCCAACTTTGATATCAGGGTCATGTTTGCTTGAAAGAAGGATCTGGAAGTTTTCCATCTTTGTTCTAAAGATGGAAACTGTCCTGGAACAGTTTATAAAACACAAGAATTATCTGTTCCTTGAAAGTTTAAAAGAATTTTCAAAGGATTTTTTATATTTTTAAATACTCCACCTGGTACAGGGTATGGTACATGCGTGTCCATGTGGACATTACCATGTTTGCATACATTTAAAATGACATGTAAGATACTAATCTCTAATGAAACAGCTTTACTATAATTTACTGCCTTTCTTTCCCCCATAAAAAGAAAGCAAATGCTCAAGATGATAAAGTGTTAAGAACAAAAACATTTTCCCAGGCTTTGGATCCAAGAGCCTCCTTTTTAGAGGCACATAAAGAAGGCTACTGTGGTCAGGGAATATTGAATGATGAAGCATTCACATTTCATTGAGGCTGACCAAGAGTGGCAACCACCGCTTTACCAATGAAATACGGCAAGATGAAACCTAAGATCTGGAAAGACAAGAAGATCACCTATGTAGCCCAGGTCTCCTCTAGTTCTACAGTAAAGGTCTTCCAACTTTCCACTCTATTATGCTGTCTCCAGGTGTAGCATTCTTCACCTCTTTCAGGGCAATAAAATCTTGAAACTTGGCTCTGTACCTGTAGCTCAGCAGCTAGAGCGCCAGCCACATACACTGGAACTGGCATGTTCGAACCCAGCCTGGGCCTCCCAAACAACAATGACAACTACAACCAAAAAAAGCCAGGTGTTGTGGCAGGCACCTGTAGTCCCAGCTACTTGCGAGGCCGAGGCAAGAGGGTCTCTTAAGCCCAAGAGTTTGAGGTTGCTGTGAGCTATGATGCCATGGAACTGTACCGAAGGCAACATAGTGAGACTCTGTCTCAAAAAAAACAAAAACTTGAAACTTTCCAGGGCTGTCAAACCTGCAGCTCACAGACCTCATGCTGACTTTGTGAGGACTTTTCTTGCTTATCTGTAGTGTTGGATATCACAAAAAATATACATGGACCTTTTCTTGCCAAGCTTTCATTAGTGTTCATGTATTTAATGTTGGCCCCAAACAACTCTTATTCTTCCAAGGTGCACAGAGGAAAGAAGGCTGGTGACCCCCGCTAAACACTTTCTTTATTGCATGGTGCCTGGTCCCTGGTGACCTATGAGTACGTCGTAGGCCCACAGATAAAAAATGATTCAGAGTTATTTTGGATTGAATGTCTGTGCTCTGTTACCAAAATTCATATGTTGAAACGCTATCCCCCAGTGAGATGGCATTAGGAGGTAGGGCCTTTGGGACATAATAAGGTTTACCTAAGGTCGTGAAGGTGGAGCCTCCATGAGAGTATCTGTGCCCTTATAAGAAGAAGAGACAGCAGGGCTTCCTCCTCTGAGCAGGCAAAGAAGAGGAGGTCAAAACCTACCTCGCCTTGATCTTGGACTTCCTAGCTCCAGAGCTGAGAGAAACTGTTCGAGCCACTAGTCTATGGTATTTTGTTGTGACAGCCCAAGCTGACTAAGATAAGAATTTTGTAGTAATATCTGTCAAAAAGAACAATGAGCTACCGCTCTGCAGAGGGTCTCCTTAAGAGAAATAAGTGGTAAAGAGTCTGAACAAATCAAGACAGAGCGTGCCTAATGTACATGCAAGAACTGTGCCATGTGAGTACATGTGGGGATACGAGCAGGGCACTTTGTGACACCTGGCCCAAGAATGCGGTTAACAGGAAGGTATAGATGACAGTGTGCCACGGAATGGTCTGCTTTTTCTTGAAAAAGACACATCCAAGTTCCTGTCCTTGTTCCGAAGATCCATGAAACATTACAGATCAATAAAATGTTACAATTAGGACACGTCCTGCCAGCCAAGGTGATGTATGTTAACACAGTCCCACAGGAGAACAGGGGCCTCGACACCCACTCTGGCTCCAGGATTCCTTGATTCTCTTCAGGATTTCACATGTGAGGGCAAGCGGTCTTTCTATTCTCGCCAACAGGAGCAGAGGAGCTGCTTTCACACCAGTCATGGGCTAACACAGAAGCTTAATCCATTCCTGGCTGGAAGGCAAAACGTGTTTGCGGCAAAGCCTAGCAGACACGTGAAGCGAAGCAGAATGAGTAACATTTTGTTAATCTTCTGGATGTCAGGGGTGGTTGGATGTATGTTTGGGAATTTTTAATGACTCCAAAAGGCATCTTTAAAAGTCATACTATTTTGGCAGCTCCAAGACGTAACTTCTGCTACAAGTACTAACACTTTTACCAGCAAATGATTGACATGCATGCTGCTTTTCTCTGGAGTGCCTCTACCTTGCTAGGGCCCTTCCAACCAAAATGTTTTCTCTGTGTATGTGTGTGTTTGTGTGTGCGCACATTTCCCACCCACAGAGGCGCACCACACAACTGAAGCCACATCAAATTGAAGGGATTTATCCTTTTTTTGGAAATAGACTCTCACTTTGTTGCCCCTGGTAGAATGCCATGGCATCATAGCTCACAGCAACCTCAAACTCCTGGGCTCAAGCGATGCTCTTGCCTCAGTCTCCCAAGTAGTTGGGACTACAGGCGCCCACCACAATGCCTGGCTATTTTTAGAGATGGGGGTTTCGCTGTTGCTCAAGCTGGTCTCAAATCCATCCTCGGTCTCCCAGAGGGCTGGGATTACAGGTGTGAGCCACCGCGCCCAGCCTTTGATTTATCGTTTTTAGGGTTAAATTGTGGAAAAGGAAAAACCGTTGACCTGCTTTTCAATTTGAACTATTTAGTATTTCAAAATTTTCTTCCTGCTGGTGGAAAATTAAATGAACAATTCTAAATTAATGACTAGAAGGTAAACAGTTTCTTCATTATTAAATGAATTGGATTTATCAAGACTTGTATCAAAATGAATTTAACTTTAACCTATAAATCCAATCAACACATGACTCTAGAGAACCCCTGAGCCTCAAGCAAGGCTTACATTTTTCCCTAAGTTGCACATTAAGTAGATAACTCCATGTTGCTAGCTGGGTCCCCAACACCTGTTATGGACAGATGCAGGGCAGCACCCATTCTTGATGTAGTTTTCAAAAGTCAGGGCAGGAAAATAACAATATAGTAAATCATCCCTAAAGCTGAACGTTTTCAATGTAAAGATTTATGTTTTGTTCTTAGATTATCTCCTTCCTACTATTTTGGCATCAAGATGGTCTTTTTATAAAATTTTGGCAATGAATGCTAGAGTTTTTAAAACATCCAAACTTGGCAAAATAAAAAACTGGGAGCCCTAAGCCAATCCCCCCAAACACTTTTTCTTTTGGTACTTTCTTGGTTCGGGAGATCTCTATTTGAGAACTAATCTATAGCACCCTCTGAGCTAAGGAATTTAGGGTCAATCGGTTCTCATCGAGATACCGAAACGGTGTTACTTGAGGGCAACAAACAACCTGTAGAAAACTTAAGTCTAATTTTAGTCAACACTCAGGGAAAGGGGGACGAAAAATTTATGGTCTATAAATTAGGGTCCTGGTCACTCTGGAACATTTCCCTCTTGTTGTACCCTACATGCTCGCCCCTCTGTCCTTTAAGCTATCTCTTGGTTTTGAAACAGAGAATAAATCTTTTGGGGGCACTGTGCCAACCTGTGCTCTCTCCACTATTACTCTGGGAACCCCAAATCAACACACTTGACCCTCCTGGAATTCTGAAAGGGCATCCCTGTGGCACTAAAGGCTTCCGACTTAGAGAAGGAACCACAGCATTTTGGACAATGATCCACAGCATTTTATCAGCAGAAATTCTATTGAAATAAATGCCCCAAACTAGCTTCTCTCTACTGTAGCATCTGAGTCCAAGTGATCCTAAAACCCACCCTGGAGAGTCTGACCATGCAGCTGGTTCGGGAAGCCAAAGCCCAGGAGAGTCTCTCATCCCTCCAGAGCCTCCACACTGGAAATAAAGGAAGAAAATCAGCTGACCCAGGCCATGACAAGCCATCAACTATGTAAAACATTTTTCAACTAAGAATATATTATCATGTTGCCATAAAATTTAAAAATCCCCTCAGTAGCATACTTAATTGTACGCTACTTAAACTTTTCTTTATTTAGGCTCCCGCTAAGATTAAATCTCATTTTAAAAATTCAGTTAAAAGAAATCCATACACATCAAATATTTTAATACCTTTATTTACCTCATCTCTAACAGAGCTTATCAGTGGCGGATAATATGTTTGTTGCGACGAGTTAATTTCCTAGATTAAACATGTACACAAACACGTAAAGGTGACGGTATTTTGAGACATATGACACTAATAAAGGTAACTTTTATTGGGCCGGCCCCCTGGTTGAAGCACTTGACTTGGATTACCTCAGTTAATCCTTACAGCAAACCTATAAAGTAGGTGCTATTCTTACTCCCCTTTTATAGAAGAGGTTTTAAATAAGGAGTCTCATTACTGTAATTTAATCTCTACCAGCCCAGAATTTGAGTTCAGTGTTTACTGTGGCTATAAAAAGGTTGCAAAAGCAAATTAGAAATTAAAGAGGTTTGGGGAAGGCATATTTAACCTACTGGAAGGTCCTACATTTTTTTTTTTGAGACAGAGCCTCAAGCTGTCACCCTGGATGGAGTGCTGTGGCATCACAGCTCACAGCAACCTCCAACTCTTGGGCTCAAGCGAATCTCTTGCCTCCACCTCCCAAGTAGCTGGGACTACAGGTGCCTGCCACAACGCCTGGCTATTTTTTGGTTGCAGCCGTCATTGTTGTTTGGCGGCCCGGGCTGGATTTGAACCCACCAGCTCAGGTATACGTGGCTGGCGCCTTAGCCTGTTGAGCCACAGGCGCCGAGCCGGAGGTCCTACATTTTAAGACACACTGAATAACAGATGCTAATTGCTTCCAACAGGAACCATTTGGGAAGATTCTGTCTAAAACTACACTGTATTGAAACACTTTCAAATTCAGGACTTTCCCTAGTTAAGAGTGGGTTTCCTCTTGCTATTACCCCCGACAACTAGTTCGGATTAGTGAGGTTTGACTTGCCTCCTGTGGACGATACAGTCCCATGGAGGTCAGAGAATGCTGCCAATATCCACTTCCCTCCTCCCTCAGTAGCAGCCAGATTCCTCCCAATCCTCACCCCCACCCCGTGCAGAAACCAGCCTGAAGATGAACTGAACCAGGGAAGAATGAGCAGAGAGCTGAGGAAAAAACGCCTGGTTCACCCCCACCCTGTCACGCACCCTATTCCTGCACATTGTAGATACAGGAACTGATCAATGCCCTGTGCATTTGGTTTTCTGGTATCACAGAGTGAAAATCCAAACTAATAAATGGGAAACAAGAACCCTGATGGTGTGAATGTTTGTGTCTCTCCCACTAAATTTCATGCATTGAAATCCTGCCCCCAAGGTGGTGGTGTTAAGGGTGGGGCCTCTGGGAAATGATCAGGACTTGAGGGCACAACAGGACCAGTGCTCTTATAAAAGAGGCCTCAGAGAGGGCTGTGGCCCCTTTCTCCATGAGAGGACACAAAGAGAAATTGTCCACAACCTAGAAGAGGCCCTCACCAGACCCTGACCGTGCTGGCACCCTCGCCTTGGATTTCCAGCCTCCAGAACTTTGAGAGATCAATTTTTGCTGTTTATAAATCCAATCAGATGAAGATGAACACTAATCCCACAGCCTTTTCCTAGCACTTGCTGAGATTTGGCTTTACATTCTTTTAACTGTTCAAATGTTTTGTAGTGCCTGCCACCCCACCCCACACCCAACTCACCCTCCCTACCCCCTGAAAATGTTACAGGTTTTCAGGAAGCACATAAATGAATTAACAAGTACCTTTGGGCAAGTCACTTGACTTCCCTGGGTCCTTTGAACTACAAAAAGGATGAGGATTTCTGTTGTTCCCACCAGCCTCACAGCCAGTGGTTCTCCATAGCTGACCTAATAACGCAAAGTTTCACTCACTCAGATAAACACAAAACCTCTCTTGGCTCTGCATCTCTGGGCTCTGTCAGGACGCCTCCATTTGCTTCACAGAGCTATCCTCCAGGCCCCGCTCTGTCTCCACCTGGCTCCCAGGACCACCAGCAGGAGGTGGGAGACCTGAGAGGACATTTATTCTCTTGGCTCTTTCCCAGCCACGTGCCTGGAGGTTGATGGTACCCTTCTACCAGGGACAACCTTTCCAGCTCCTATTTCCAATCCTGATAACCTGTCCCTCTCTCTTCCTTCAAGGCCTCAGCACTGTAACAGCTCTCTGCCTTTGCTAGCCCTGGGATGCTTCCGCTTCCCTCGTCTCTGCCTGCACCCTTGAAAACAATCCCTTCACCAGAATCTCTTTGAGCGAGCCATCTGTTTCCAACTGGAACCCCAAGACACAATGGCTGAAAACTTAAATCAAAATCAGTCACAGTAAAAAAGAAACATAAGCAACCAATTCTCGGTCTCACATAAGAGGAATGAGAAGTGTGGAACATGCCAAGGAAATAAAACCACACGCACCAAAAAAATCAAATCAGACTTCACCAACCACTTTCCCACTGTCACTGAGAATGCATGGAAAAGAGCCATCACCTTATAGACCAGAATTTATACCCCTCCCACAAAGTTAAAAATTTTGTTTCCACATAAACCTTCGGACAGCTTCTGTGTGGGACCTGGCAGAGAAATTATAGCTGTGTGCCCATTTTCTAGAAGGATAAACTGAGACTAAAAGAGACCGAAGGGCCAGAGCTGATAAAAAACACTAGAAATGACCCCGAGCCAGCTCAGGCTCCTTGGCCCGGGATCTGCAGACTCTGTAGCGTTTCTCACAGCAGCCACCTGTACAGTACTATCATTCTCCAGGGATGAATCCCAGCCATTACTAATTCCTTCTGGACACTTTCAGGGCTGGTGGCCATGAACATACACTGGATCTTTATTTATAACAACTCTGCAAAATCATGAGAGATAAGGGCAGACGCCCTGAGCGCCACTCCTGATGACTGAAATCCAATGTGTGGCTCTGCAATCACAACACACTTCCCAGGGAAAGTTTTCTAGAAAGCTATGGGTATCCAGGACCAAGGCAGCTCTCCTCCCCATCTTGGGACATCCTCTATAGCTCAGGGGTCACAGAAACAATTCTACGACCCCCTTTGTCATAAAACATTCCAACAACAAGAATTGCAGGGAAGGTACCTGTTTCAAGATTAAGAGGCTGAATCTTTCAGGGTCGTCCTGCTTCGGTGTCTTCTTCCTTCAACATCCTCCACAGCCAGGGCCTGCGGGAGTGACCCAGAGAGCATATTCAGGACAGCTGGTTTCAACATGGGAGGAGGCAGAATCAGGGAGAGAATGGAGACGGGGCCAGGGACAGAGCTCCAAAGAGCCCGACAGCTAATGGCCCTGCCCAGGACGACCCAGCAAACCTGCTGAGGGAGGTCCCAGAGACAGGGCAGGCTTTAGGGGAGGAAGACAGCCAGCCCTAAGCCCAAGTCATCAGGGTTCCCCTCTTCCCTCACAACCCACATCTAATCCATGAACAAATGACGTCAGCTTTAACTTCAAATTATGTCCAAATTCTCATCAGTTCTCACCACCTCAACTATTAGTTCTTAGGTCCAAGCAAGCAACACCTCTCATTAAGTTATTGCAGTTGACTCCCTAGCTAGCCGTCCCACTCCTACCCTCATCTTTCCATAGTCCTGTCTTCTGGGTTGAACTGTGCCTCTTCAAAACTCCTAACTCTCAGTATCCCAGAATGTGACACTTTTGGAAAGAGTCATTGCAGATGTAATCAATTAAGATGACATACTATTGAAGTTGATGGGTGTCCCTAAGCCAATATAACTGGTGTCCTTATAAAAAGCAGATATTTGGGCACGGAGAGGCAGACCGAGGAAGAGCATCTGTGAAGACGGGGGTCATTCTGCCACAGCCAAGGAACCACCAACAGGTAGGCGAGGCCTGGAGCAGACACTTCCCCAGAGCCTTTAGAGGGAGCGTGGTCCTGTCCACACCTTGAGATCTTGGCTTCCCAGCCTCCAAAACCGTGAGACAACACATTCCTGTTGTTTAAGCCACCCAGTTTGTCGTACTTTACTATGGCAGCCCCAGCAACTAATACACCATGCTCCCTAGAGCAGCCCACGTGATCACGTAATCACTCCGCGGCTCCAAAGTCTCCTCTAGTATTTCCTCTCTCTCAAAGTAAAAGCCAAAGTCCTTGAAAAGACTCCCAAGGCCCACATGACTTGGCGGGGCCTGTTCCCCAATGCACGAAGACACCTGGGCTGCTCTCCTCCTTCTCTGCCCTCCCTCAAGTTCCTCCAGCCACGCTGCTCCTGCCTGTGGCCCTCCACACTAGCTCTTCTCTCTGCGCAGGACACTAAACCCCCCAGGCAACTTTGCTTCCCCCAGGTCTCTCCTTGAATGTCCTGAAAAGAAAGGCTCACCCTCACCCCAGCCCCCCTCTGTCCTCCTTCTCTTCTATATTTTTCTTTGCCCCCGCTTTTCACCTGATTTATTTTTTTATCCCTCTTTCCTCCCACTACACTATAAACTCCCTGAGAGTAGCGACATGTTATGGTGTGCCCCAGAGCCCGCAGCAGCTGCCGAAACATCAATTGTGGAATCCAAGGAGCCAGGAGAAAAGACAGAGTTGCAAGAAGGAGGAAGTTGTTCACAGTGTCAAAAGTAGCGAAGAACCAGAAAGATAAGGACTGAAGTGGCCGTTAGGTGTGGCAACACGGAGGTCACAGGTGACCTTAGAGAGGGCAGTCCCTGCAGAAAGTGGGAGCCATCTGCTGCACCTACTAAGTCCCTGCTCTGGGCCAGGCATGCCGCTGCGGGCAGAGGCCAGTCTGGCCTGGCTGCGTCAGCGAGGGCAGGCTCTTTCCAGGCAGCCATTGGTGAGGGGAGAAGGAAGGAGGATGCGAGGGTGAGGAGGATGAAGTTTGCTACCAAATGATGGAGGGGTGAGGTCCAGGGGCTGCAGGAGGCAAAAGGACCCAGGCACAGCCAGAAGGGAGGCCGTTTCTTTCTCTGAGTAAAGGACAACCAGGTTGGGACGAACCCAGACACAGGCTGCTGCACAGGAGGGGAGGGGGACACCTCGGCAGCGTCACACTGATGCTCTCAGTGAGTGAATGAAGCCAGGCCGTGTCCTGAGAGAAAAGGGCAGGCAGGGAGATGGGGCATGATGGAGGTGGGGCCGGTGGGACGCATCCCACAGTGGGCATCATGCAAGTGCAGGCACGGCCCTGAAACCCAGCAGCTCCCTCCATCTGTGCCCTAAGTGTCTCATTCATCCTGCCCTCGTCTGGACCCTGATGGGAGAGAGCTGTGGATGCCCAGTGGAAACTAGAGGCCACCGTTTTGTCAAGGCACAATCTGCACGGCCATGGTGCTTTCTGAGACAGCCCTCAGCAGCCAGGGGTTAGGTGAACAATGTTCCCAAAACTGAATTCAGGTACCCCAAACAACTCCACCCCTTTCCGTGAGGGCTTCCCCACTCTCCCAGGCTCCCAGATTCAGAGGCTCTTCCTCCGCTCCCCTAATTCGTGCCTGTCAATCACAGAATTGTGTTTCTCGCGATGCTGAGGACGCGTATTTGTTCAGCACTTACTAAGCGCTGGTGTGTTACCAGTTAAAACCCTCACATAGCAGTTCGGAAAGGCTTTATTTACGGAGGACAAAACTGAGATACAAAGAGACTAAGTAACTTGCTCAAGCCACACAGGGAGCAAGTGGAAGAGCTGGGATCTGAGACCTTCCACTGCTCTCTCTACCTTCTTTTCTCAGTGGAACTCCTCAACATTTCATTTCTAAAATTCACCATGACAAATGTCTTTGAAACACTAGCCCCGCCCCCTGAAACATTGCCATTCACCGTCCACAAACCCAGATGGGTCTTCTTGCAGCACTGTGTTTAACCTATCCTTGTCCCATTCAACAGGCTTCAGAGTTCAATTCCAAACTCCATGGCCATCCCTTAGGATCCCATTCATAAACGACGCACATGTGCTTCTGGGACCTTGTTTCCCACACACAACTCTGCTCCGCCCCACCTGTGATCCTTGTTTTCCATGCACCCTGGCGTCCCAGTGCTGAGCACGCTCCTCTCCCTGCAGCTCTGCCCTGCAGTCCACAGTGCCACACTGCCCCCACCTGCTGAGCTCTCCCTGGCTCTTCTTAGCTCACCCCATTTAGCTTCTCTGGGCCAGGGTTCCATGTGCCCATGGAGATCACAAGCACCTTGGCGGTAATTATAGCTGTGTTGAAAATGCTTGGAACTGCCCACTGCTCAACATGATGTCTTAAGTGGCAAAGGTAACTTGATCCACAGAACAATTCTGATGCTCAGGTGAAATAATTTCAGAAGTTTTTCAGAAAATAGAGGAGAGCCAGGATGGATAAATGAAAAGCTACAGGGCCTTCTGAAAGTTTCTGGAAGCATTCCTATTCTTTCTTTGCAGGAGATACCCAGAGTCTGGCAAATTCCAGCAGCTACTCCACTAACGAGGAGGATGCTGGATTTGGCTCTCTCCTCACCTGCGTGTACAAGGTCCTGGGGGCCTTTCCTTGGCACCCTTTCACAAGTTCATGCAAACATACTTGTCTTAGCCAAAAGGCCAAGAAGCGATCCTGCCACCACAGACAGATATACTCTCTTCTTACTTCTTCAAGGGAAGAGCTTACAAAGTGAGAAATCCAGCTGAGGGGAGAAGCTCATGGTGACCAGCAGAATAATAAGGGCTGGGTGCCCAGAAGTAGGAAAAAAGAATATTCTGTTCCTGGGAAATCAGGATTTGGACTCATCTACTTTGATCACCAGCTACAGACTACCACTCAACAATTCTGGGACTCCCAGGGCCACAAGGGGAGGATGACCACCAGGAGAGGCGAAAATCAGCAAAGCAGTCTTGGGCCATCAAATCATGCCAGACAGAAAGAAGGGCAGACCTGGCCAACAAAGGGCTGGGAAAAAGCTAGAGCTCAAGGGGATACTGTCCACCAAGACGCCCAGTCAGCAACCAAGATCAACCCAAACCAGCAGAACCAAAGGGGCAGAGTGTTCCAGGACTTAGCTGAAATAATGAGAGCTATGGAGTCAGGCCCAGGATCAATTCCTGACCATGTCACCTCATTCGACCTTGGGCTAGTCACTTAATTCACCTCTCTGAGTCTGGTTCTGCAGGAACTAATGTGAGGTCTACGTAAAACAAGAAGTATATAAAAATACCTAGCACAGCACTGAGCATTATAGAAGGGGCCCACTCGGTGTTGCTCCACTCACCACTTCCAGCCTTCAGGCCTCATAGCTCTCTCCACCCTCAGTACCACAAACAAGTGCAGAAGCGACAGAGCATTCTCCAGGGAGAAGGATGAGAAGAAGGATAGCAGAAGTCAGCCAAGGAACAAACAGGCCACCCCACTGCTGGTCAGAGAGAAGCACTGGACCTCAGTGACAGCTTCACACCTCAGACCAAGCCTAACAGGAAGTCAGTGACAATGTTAGATAACACACAGGCACAAGTGCAGGAGGCTGCACACCACTCGGAAAAGAAGCAACACAGCTTTCTGGAGGGTTCCACGGGGAACACAAGGAGCATGCCTAGCTGACACGCCAAACACGCCAAGCTCTTCCCGGGTATCAGGATGTACCTTGCCCTGGGTCCTCCTCACCCCAAGCACAGGAGGGGTCTAGGGCAATCTGTGGGGAGCTGTTCTGGTTGTGCAAAGCCAGGATCTGTCCACTCCTTCCCACTCTCTGTCCTGCCTAGCTCCTCAGGCATCAAGGACCACAGGCACTCTGAACAGCTATGAGGGGCCGGGATGACTTGGGTGTGTGGGATCATTTTTCAGCCGGGAGATCGCAGCACAGAAAGGGGAAGTGACAGGCAGAGTTCCCTCAGCTCTCCGGTCCTCCATCTGATCTCCATCTGGCTGCCTGGCCATTATATATTTCATCGAACCCCTTAGAGTGCCACAGTGGGGTCTTCGGGCTGCCAATTTGTTCTCCTGTGAGATCCTATCTGGCACTAACATTTTTATTTGCCTTGTTTATACCAGTAGGGGCTTCAGTAGCTTCGGTTCACTTATTGTAAGCATAAGCAAATAAGGACACAATTTGTGTCCCATCTCCCCAAGTACAGGGAAAATGAGGAAGTTCCTTCCCATTCACTCACAACGTCCCAAGCGCCTGTGGACTCAACCCTGCTTCTAGGCACTATGTTTGGTAAATGCACTCCACTAAATCCTTGGCAAATTAATCAACAACATTAATGCCATTCCTGCTGCCCTCCCCAGGTTATGTCCTACTCATCCCCGATTCACCCCCTGCACGATGCCCCTGGCTCTGCCAGTCTGAGGGGCCCAAGCGTAAACTCCATCCCCCTGCTGTTGGCTCCCCTGCCCGCCCCCACTTGGCACCTCCCGCAGTGGTTTCCCCGCCCCCCCAAGTTAGGTTCCTTTTTAAAAAATGACTCATTTAGGAAGAGACAAAACCAAGAACTTCAATGGTAAAGATAAAACAGCACCAAGACTCTAAACACCTCCCACTCCATTTACAATTTAGATCCGATAAAGCCTCCCCAAACTGGACCTCCTCGTTTGGAACTTACGGTATATACAATTCTTCTAGCAAAGACACTTCCAGTAATGTCTGCTCTCTTAATGTTTCTGTGTCTCCTTTACAAATAGAGATGGCCTCAGGCCTCCAGTCAGTAGCTTTTCAAAGTGAAGGAATGAGAAATCAAAGATTAAAGTCCATGGTTTTGACTCCTGGGTCAAAAAATTAATTATTTAATGTTTTACTATATTTATGATTCTGATTTATTGACCACGAGACATCGGCATGATATCATGGCCCTAATGAGAATTATGGAGCGTTTTTCATTAAAAAAATAAGACTTCTTGATAAGTCAGAAGTTTCCAACATTTGTACACAGGATTTAAAAGGAATAAAACTGTATAATACGATGCATAGAATCATAACATTTTAGAGCTAAAATAAGCAATTAAGATGATCTAAATCCAGGGTTTCTCAATGTTGGCCTTTTTTTTTTTTTTTTGAGACAAAGTCTCACTTTGTCACCCTTGGTAGAGTGCCGTGGTATCACAGCTCACAGCAACCTCAAACTCTTGGGCTTAAGCGATTCTCTTGCCTCAGCTTCCCAAGTAGCTGGGACTACAGGCACCCGCCACAACACCTGGCTATTTTTTTGTTGTAGTTGTCATTGTTGTTTGGCAGGACCGGGCGGGATTCAAACCCTCCAACCCTGGTGTATGTGGCTGGCGCCCTAACCACTGAGCTACAGGCACTGAGACTGTTGGCCAAATTTTTGAAAAACTCCCAGGCTCCATCCCCAGAGATTCTGATCCATTTGGTCTGGGGTAGGGCTCTGGCATTGGCTATTTTCTTTAAGTTTCCCAATGATTTTAACGTGCCTTTTGGACTGAGAACTGATCTGCAGATAAGAAAGCTGAGTGTTAAAAAAATTAAGGAGCAATGCAAGATTGCACAGCTAGTCAGAACCACAAAGCCAGAACCAAATCTGAGGCCGGTTTGGTAGTTTTGCTTAGGTTTTTGGTATTCACAGATTCCTAAAACTTTTTTTAACCAACAAAAGGGAGACTAACATAGGGTTGTCCACCTACTGTTTTGTCAAGCAAGGATATATTACAACTATCTACCAGTTACGATCCCCACTTCCTGATGTGTCTCTTGCTCATCTGCATACCTACTAGCCTCCCACCCCAATCCCCACCCAGGAGGGAAACTCTGACAATATCTGGCCCCTGCCCACAATTGCACTCACCTTCACTCGCCCTGCTCCTCGTGACAAATCCAGTCAAAACCTAGGCCTCAAAACTCCTCCATCTCCTTTACCCAATTCCACAGACATCTGTTTCTGAGAAAGTCTCTTCCCTAACCACAAACTACTTCCCAGGCCTCATGACCACAAACCCATCCTCACGACCTACTTAGAACAACATATGTGCACGTTACAATGACCAGCATTTACAGTTTGCTATTCCACACACATCATCCCTTCTGAACATTTCCCTCATCGAGGATATACTGGCCACTGTGGGGGTGGAGGCAGGGCAAACAGGGTTCTCTTTATACTCCTCGGTGTGAGTTTGTGCCGAACATGTATTTTTCAAAATGGACAAAAATCACACACACACACACTCTCTCTCTCTCTCTCTCTCCCCAGGTCAGAAAATACATCTATGATTTGCTCCCACTTTGTAAATACAGAACATTATCCAGGAAGTTTACACATCCAAGTTCTAAACGTAAATGTTATCTGGGTGGTGGGATTATGAGTGACATTAATTTCACTTCTCTTTCCCCTCTGTTATCTTTATTCTATTTTATTCAGCCTGAACCAAAGCATTATCTGATCTCTGAAACACAGTGTGCGGAAGCAAAGGCGTCAGAGCAGGTCACAGACTGGCATATGGAACCATCTCCTTTTTGTCAATCAAAGGATATCCCCCAGTCAGGCCCTCCTGGCTTGTGTGCCCTGGCTGGGTCCTGAATCTGCCACTGTCACTGGCCCCCAAACACTTCCAGCACTACCAGTCCCCAAGACCAAATGTGGAAGAGATATCCTAGCATAGACGTCAGGCCCCTTCCCCCTGCTGGCCTCCTCGGGTCATATCCCCTGCAGCCCTCTGCTCCCTGAGTTTCAGCAGCACAGAATCACCATCCTCTCTGAAGTGCGTCCTACGATCCCCGCCTCTATGTTTTCCCCAGGTTGTGCTCCCTGCAGCCTTATTGAGTGTCTGCAAAGGTAAGCAGCCACGCACAATTCCAGTAACACTCAAACCCACACCTTGCGGGTCAGCACCCCGGAAACCTTTAGTGTGGTGCAAACTGTGGATAATCCACAGGCTCCTGAATGTCTCATAGGCAAAGAATTGGGGTGAAGGAGAGAGTTCCAGGCAGCAAAAATGGAACTGTGAGCTCAAAGGCCCAGAGGCGAGAGGGTGTGTGATGTGTTCAGGGAAGTTAAAAGGTATTCATGCTGTCTGGAGCATTTCCTAGCATGTCCGAGGCCTAACGGAAACCTCCAAAGAAATGGTATTAGGAGCAAAAATCACCAGGGCCAGCAAAGAAAGCCTAAGTGAAGAGCTCTCAGCATTTCATCTGCTGCGCCGTCTTCAAACTGCCTCCCCACAACTCCATCTTCCCTTCCAGTATCTAGGAGGATCTAGGCCATCAAGAGTGGGTGGAAAAATAGGAATAGAGAAACAAGAAATGAGATTTAGCAACACCACATTCAGTGGGCTAGGTCCTCCCAGAGCAGCATCGAGCCTCTGTACGCAGCCTGGGGGTAACCCTTGAGGTGCGGAGACAAGTTACTCAACCCTCCCCTTGATGTCAGCTTCAAAGGCGAAGGACATCTACTAATTATCCAAACTTCTAGGACCCTCGAAGTAAATTTTTAAAGAACTTTGAGACTTCAAAACTACTAAAACATAAACTGGCCGTGCTCGACCCAGATGCATCTGTGGCCAGCAGGAGGCCTTCTGGGAAATCCTTACAGAGGTCACTGGACTGGCACTTAACTCTCATCCTGTAAGAAGGGAGCCTTTCACAGCACACCGTCTAGGTGAAGGGCTCAACTACAACTTGAACTTTACCTAAGAAATGCAAACAGTGTACCCTAATCATTTGTACTCTCATATTAATCTGTAGTAAAAAAAAAAAAACAAAGAAGAAGAAGGGAGCTTCTGACAATTTTGGCTTCTCAAATGTCTACTTGCACTGCCCTTGACTATTTGGTGTGCTGTATGCTCACCTCTTCAAGGGAAATCCTGCTCTGTGATCCTGTCTTCAACAGGAGCATGTGCCTGTCTTTTCTCTCCCCAAACCTCTGCTAAACTATAGGCTCCTTTTGGGCTCACTTCTGGCTTCTGCTTCTTCCCTTTCCCTTAAAAAAAATTCTCCCTTTTGGCTTGCCATGAGTTTTTTCTAACCACGTGGAAAGCCAGTTCTCAAACCCATCAGCTCCCATCTACTTCAGGCCTTGCAGGGGTAACAGCTCCCCCATGGTTGGCCCTGGGTGCTGTACCTTACCAGTAGGTTCCCAATACCCTGCCTATAACTCTGTAAGTAATTACATTATTAGTCTCTTCCATTAAACCTTTCGAGTTAGTAAAGAGTTCAAAGAAAACTCAAGACCTAAGCTTTGCACCTAAGAAAGCTGGACTCTCATCGGAGACTTTGGAGATGTACACACTCAAAACAGCCAGATCACCTGGCTGGTGGATAGTCACCTGCCACAGAAGGAGAGATAGGAAGGCCTGCAGTGGTTGGAGAAGGCCTCCTGGAGGAAGTGAGATCTGAGGTCGCAAAAAATGAGTTCAATTGGGTCAAGAGGAGAGGAAGTGGGAAGACCATCCCAAGGAGTGGGCCCGCACATACATGGCACTGACCACAGGCTGGGTGGGGCCCCCTACAGAGGAATGAGACCTTGAAGCAGGGGAGGGTAAGAACACACGTTCAAGAGAATTGGTCTGAGCACAACTCTGCCCTGGTTAGCTGAGAGACTGAGCAACTTACTAACTAACTGATTAGCCCCTCTTAGCCTCACATTCTTCATCAGTAACCTGATGAAGACAAGCTTAATAAGGGCGCCTACCAGCGAGGGTTGTTGTGAATGAGGATATGATGAGAGGATGCTCAGTGCTTGCCATCAACACTGTTAGTGGTTATTCTTGCTACAGTCAAAACTACCCAGTCCAGTCCCTTGTGGCGGTGCCTGCAGCTCAGTGAGTAGGGCATTGGCCCCATGTACCGAGGGTGGCGGGTTCAAATCTGGTCCCGGCCAAACTGCAACAAAAAAAATAGCCAGGCATTGTGGTGGGCACCTGTAGTCCCAGCTACTTGGGAGGCTGAGGCAAGAGAATCGCCTAAGCCCAGGAGCTGGAGGTTGCTGTGAGCTGTGACGCCACAGTACTCTACCGAGGGCGATCAAGTGAGACTCTGTCTCTAAAAATAAATAAATAAAATAAAATAAAACTTGAAAACAAAAAACAGAAACTACCCAGTCCCATCCTGCTGATGCCCCCAGCGCACTTTCTTCTTTATAAGTGCCACGATGCTGGGAAGAAGGGAATGCGGGCTGAATGGTGACATTCTGAGTCACCTAAGAAGAAGAAAAGCCAGCTGGGCACAGTAGTGCCCAAGCAGCCCGGGGTGAGTTTGCTCAACCTGCACACACACACTCTGTTCTCTGCCAGCTTTGGACCACAGACTGCATCAGCTGGACTCCCTAGGCTTCCCGCTGGATTTAGTCAAAGGCAGAGCATTCATTTCCCTTCCTCCTGCCTCACTCACCACAGTGTGGCAGTAGTTGTGTCTCTTTAGCATCACAGCTGTTGCTGGGGATACTTCTTCCCAATGCTGGAGGTCCTTACTTCTGGCCTACAGGAGGTAACAGCTTCCCACTCTTGGCAGCCCTGGCTTGCCTCACCATCCTTTGTGGGTTCTCCTAACCTTGCCTACACTTCTGTAATGGTCCTCTCCACTTAAACCCTTGTGTGTGCTACCCATCTCCTGCCGGGACACTGACAGAGTCAGGGCCTTCTTCTCCTACGTTTACCAGATAGATGGGTTGGAAGTACAGCTTCCCTTATCTCCTCAGAGGCAGAACGTGCACGTGTCAGTGTTTAATAAACAAGCTCCAAAGCGTTTTGCCCAAGAGCAATCATATGGGAATTTAACACCTTTGAGAAGGCAGGAGAAAAAACCCAGGAAGCTCTGGAAAAAGGAAGAGCCCCAGCCCAGGAGGACATTCTGTGCTTCTCCAAATGCAGCGCACAGTGGCGCTCCTCTGTGGTGCCAAGAAGCCACAGACTCCAGGCGCTCAATATATATGTGTTGGTGAAGGCTCCTCTAGCTGGAGATGGAACCCTGAAATCCAAGAGATCTTCCAGGAAAGGCTACTCCAGCGAAGCAATTGCTCCACGGGGCAGCTACTGGGCCGCCCTTTGCTCTTCACCCCATGTGACCTGCAGCTCTGAGGAGCCCCCCCTTCACCCAGCAGGCTTTCAGTCACAAATGCTGTCTCCTCCTCTCTTAGCAAGGAGTGCGGGAGGCTGATAATGTCCTTGCCGCCCCCCTTCTGGTTTCACTGCTCCCCACTCCTGCGTGGCCACACACAGCCCTGGCTTGGTGTGATTCCAAAGCATTTATTGAGGGGAGGGGTAAAAACCTACCGGTCAGGTACAAGGAACACTATTGACGTGATGGGCACACTCAGAGCCCCAACTTAAGCATTATAAAGGGTATCCACATAACAAAAACACTTGTATCCCTGTAATATTCTGAGTTTTTTACAAAAGCATTTATTTATTAAGTGCTTACTGTGTACAAATACCATGCCAGGCATTGGAGTTCCAAAGATGATTAAAATAAAGATCTCAGGTGAAATACCTGACTAAAGGGGACCCTCAAATAAGAGGGAAGCTTGAACTAATCTAGGTCTTAAAGAATGGGGGTCTAATAGCAGAGGGGTGAGGGAGGCAGCAAGAGGCTGAACTCTGGGTAAGGACAAGCAGCAGTGAAATACGCAGTGGAGACAGCAGAAAAGAGCCAGGCAGGGGGCTTATCTCAGATAGGGACCACTTGATTCAAGAACGAAGTACACTAGGCCGGGCATGATGGCTCATGCCTTAATCCTAACACTCTGGGAGACCAAGGCCAGGTGGATTAGTTGAAATCAGGAGTTCGAGACCCCATCTCTACTAAAAATAGAGAAAAACAAAATGCTAGCCCTGTGTTGTGGTGCACACAACTCTAGCTACTCAGGAGGTAGAGGCAAGAGGATCACTTGAGCCCAGGAGTTTGAGGTTGCTGTGAGTTACGACACCACAGCACCCTACCCAAGGCACAGAGTGAGACTCTGTCTCAGAAAAAAAAAAAGAAGAAGAAAGAAAAGAAAGAAAGGAAGAAAGAGAGAGGCGGGGGGAGAGAAAGAGAGAAAGAAAGAAGCATATTAGACAGGGCAGAAAGTAACCCCAACCAGAAGGATGTATCCAGGCCAGGTGTGGTGGCTCACGCCTGTAATTCCACCACTCCGGGAGGCCGAGGCAAGTGAATTGCCTGAGCTCAGGAGTTCGAGATGAGTCTGAGCAAGAGTGAGACCCCATCTCTAAAAAATAGCTGGGCTTTGCAGTGGATGTCTGTAGTTCCAGCTATTTGGGCGTTGCAGTGGATGCCTGTAGTTCCAGCTACTTGGGAGGCTGAGGGAAGAGAATCACTTGAGCCCAAGAGTTTGAGGTTGCTGTGAGCTATGATGCCATGGCGCACTCTACCAAGAGCAACAAAGTGAGACTCTTATCTAAAAAAAAAAAAAAAGAAGAAGAAGGATGTATTCCTCCCAGCAGCCTGTAAAGTCCCAATGTCTCTCCACTTTGGAAAATGTTAAAGGTAGTGTGGCTGGGTCCAGGGCAAACTGTTCATCCGGAAGGGAGTACTTCACCAGTCTCCCGTAGGTTTGGGGTAAGCCTGATCAGTGTATGGAAAGGGGTTCTGGCTCCCCACTAGCTTCAGTGCCACTAAACACTCCCACCCCAAGAAGAATAAAAACCTTTCACACACTTTGCTCTTACTTGGAATTCTAAAATTAAACATGCTTTCTTTCCACCTAAAAGGTTACTCCTTTTATAAGCTAATATGCAAATGCCTTGGAAGAGGCTAAGTCTTAGCAGCCACATATCCGCTTAGCACCAACGTGTCCACAAGATCTTTCCAGGAAAGCAGGCTTTGCATAAGGGATGTTCAAGAGATTACTGTGGGGGGAGGGGGCAGGAAGAAAAGAAGGAGACACACGGAAGGAAAGACGGATTCAGACACTCCTGCTCTGAATCAACAATCCCCACAAGATGGGACAGAAAATTAAATGTCCAGCCCTTAAAAGACCCCCTAGGTTTCTAAAACTTGACATATAATTAATTCATGTACCATAAAATTCACTCTTTGAAAGTGCTCAATGGTATAACCATGAGCACTATCTCAGAACATTTTCATCATCCCAAAAAAACTCTATACCCATTAGCAGTCATTTCCCTTTCCCCTTCTCCTGGCAGCAACTTTCTATCTCCATGGATTTGCTCATTCTGGACATCTCATATAAATGAAATCAGACAACATGTGGCCTTCTGTGTCTGGTTCATCCATGTTGTAGCATGTATCAGTACATTGTTCCTTTTTATGGATGAAAAATATTTCACTGTATGAATATACCACATTTTGTTTATCCACCAAAAGCTTTTCTAAAGGATAAAACAAATGATTTTTCCAAAGAAAGGAGCCTCCAGTATCCTTGAGACTGCTTGGGCAGTACCACCACTTATAAATCATTCCCAGCAGACTATAAAGCCACCATGTCTCCCCACGTAGGGAAATGTTAAAGGCAGTGTGGTTGCCCCTTCTACCAGCACCCGTGGACACCAGCCAAACCCTCCTCACCTGACTGCAGTATTTTCCAAACACACAGTGGTGGGCCAGGAGTCTTGAATGATAGGCCATGACAGAACAACTCAAATTCCTTCTAAGGGAGTTTTTAATCACTCTTAAAATGTGTTTTATGTATCTCCATAGCTGGTCCTGACAACCCAAGATGAAAGCAGGAAGAGCAGTGGTTTCATGTGCTGCTGTCGCCATCTTGAAAGTCTTAATTTTTAAACAAGGGGCCTCACGATTTCATTTGCACTGAGCCCAGCAAATTATGGAGCTGCTTCTGGACAAGACACAAGGGTTTGGGAAGGTGGAAGAATCTGAAGATCTTCCCAAAGCCAGCAGGCCTCTCATTGCTGTGTTATGCATGTTAAAGCTCACTGAGTCAGGCTGGGGGGAGGGGGAAAGGGGAAAGGGGGGAGGGGCACCAGCTTCCAAACTGCCCCAGACCACATCTTCCTACCCTGAGGGCTAAACAGTTAGCTGATAAGGCCTCCCCAAAACAGCCAGACTAGCTGAAAGTGATAGAGACTCAGACTATAAAGCAGGGGGGACTCAAACTGAAACTTGTTTGATCTTGTGATCGCTTATAGGTTAAGATCAAGAACTAGAAGGAAAAAAAAAAAACCCCACATTTACTAAAGTAACCGGCACTGAAAAAACTTTTTAAACATTGATTTTTTTTTTAACTGTCACCTTTATTTCCAGTGTATCAAGGAAGTCATGGTTTCACCAAAAATCTGATATTAGATCTAAAGAGAGGACTGAATTTAAAATGCAGTTGTCTATACAGATGTCAGTATTAGAAGTGGCCTTGGGAGCAACCCAGATCACAGGCTTTTGTCCACTTGGGGCAAGTGCCCCCTGAAACACATTCGCATGCATCCCTAGGAGCTCTGACACCCAGGCTTACTCCAAGTGTCATTTTACAGATGAGGAAGCTGAGACTAAGACAGAGGAAGTAACTGCTCAAGGTCACACACAAAAAGGGGTAGGACCAGAACCCAGGAGCTTGCAGCTTCCCCTCCAACCTTCCAACTTCACAAGTGTAACCAAATTTTACCCCCACCAATCTTTCCCTGGATCATCAACTCAAGTCTTCTAGTACTTGTCTTTGTCTCTCAGAAAAGGGATTCTGGCCATGCAGATAAACTGAAGATTTATAAACCCTAATGGAGAGAGACTACAGTTGAACCCCATTTTTTTTCAGTTATAGGAATGAGGATCATGCAGGGTGGGTGAATGTGGCTCAGGGTGACAGAATGCTGCCATGCTACCACGCCAGGGATTGGTCCAGATGGCCCTGCGGAGCAATAGAGTTTCCACTATCCCATCACACTGTGTCCCTTTTCTATAGCAGGCCAACCAAATCAAACCATCCTTAACACCAAGTGCCTGGAATCGCTTTATTTCAATTTGTGTTTACTTGCCTTCCTTCTATTTGTGAACAAACAGGTATCAAGCACTTACTATGTTCCAGGCAAGTCCTCGGTGCCAGGGACAAAGCAACGAATAAAACAGAACAAGCTTTAGTATTTATGTTCTGAAAGGGTGAAACCAAGAGTTAAATAAAGAAATATATATGCCAGATAGTGATAAATGCTGTTCAGAAAAAAAAAAAAGCAGAGTGACAGGGATAGAGAATGGTGAGAAAGGAGGGCATTTTATCCAGAATGGTCAGGGTAGGGGCCTTGAAAGGAAGAGAGGGAGCAAGCCATGCAGACATCTGGGGGAAGATATTCTAGGCAAAAGGCAAGTACAAAAGCCCTGAGGTAGGAATAACCAAGAATCCATTGTGGTGGGAGTGAGAGGAAAGAAGCAGGCTAACAATGGGAGGTGAGGCCAGAACCGGCTGGCCCTAAGGCCATAGCAAGGCCTTTGGCCTTTTCTGACAGTGAGATGGGAGTATGCCCCACTCTGAGCAGGGGAATAACTGATCTGACAAGCCCTCTAGCAGGACCTCCCCAACCACTGTTACCACCAGGCAGCCTGTGCTGGGCATATCAAGGAGGGGACCACACTTAGCAACCAGGCCCAAAGCCCAGAGCAGCCTCTAAGCTGTGTGTAATGCTGAGAAAACCACTTCCCTTCTCTGGCCTCCATATTCTTCTTTATGAAATGGGAGAGTCAGACTAGATGATGCTCAAAGTCTTTTCTACAAAATTCTTATTTTTTGACTAAGGCTGATGGCCCAAAGATCTCAAAGTCTCATCTTCTGACTCAGGAGAAGATAAGGAATAGCAGCCAGGCTTTGGAAGCCCCCAACTACTCCCCATTGCCTGCCCCACCCTATAGCAAACTGTCACTCCCCAAAAGGCACAGCTCTCTAGGGAAAAGGCTCCAGCTCAGGAAATAGCCACGTCAGCAACCAGCAATGTCCTCCAAAGATCACCAAGGGCAACCAGTAAAGATAGCGCAGCCTCCACCAAGTTCCAGGGTGGGGCTCAGCTAGCAGGGCCCAAATCACCAGGCAAGACTCAGTTTACTGTCCAGGCGGCCACGCACTCTCCTGTATTCCATCCATTTCCTTGAGAGTTCTGTCTGTGTCACACAGAGTCAAACTGGCTTCACCAGGCTGGATGAGCAGGATTTGTCTCTCGCCAACAGACTGGGAACTCCCTAAGAATATGGATAACTTTAGCTATCAGGCTATGAATTCATTCCATGATTCCTAAACTTTTCTCTTAGGACTGGGGCTCTCCAAGGGCTGTGTCTCCCCTCAGACTGGGGCTCCCCTCAGACTAGGGTTCCCCAAGGACAGGGCCGTGTCTCCCCTAAGACTAGAACTCCCCGAGGACAGGGCTGTCTCCTCCCTCAGAATGGGGCTCCCTGAGGACAGGGCTGTGTCTTCCCACCAGACTTGGAGTCCCTGATGGTGCGGGCTATGTCATTCCCATTGGACTGGAAGCTCCCTGAGGACAGGGTTTATCAGCCTCTGTCCCTCTATTGCCTCACAAAGTTCCACAGGGTTCTATAACATTTCGTGGTTTCTTAAAACAAAGTGCTGATTGAAGCACTCAGTTTGGACCCGCCAGGCAGTCACAAGACCCTGTGATCTCCAGCCATTAAACTATCCTAATATGAACCTCCACACTGAATGAAAAGAAAAAATAAATTTAGACCAGGCTTGTGCCTGTAATCCTAGCACTCTGTAATCCTACTGGCAGGCAATTGTAGTCCCAGCTACTCAAGCGGCTAAGGCAGGAGTCCTCAAACTTTTTAAACAGGGGGTCAGTTCACTGTCCCTCAGACCATTTGAGGGCCGGACTATAGTTTAAAAAAAAAACAACTATGAACAAATTCCTATGCACACTGTATATACCTTATTTTGAAGTAAAAAAACAAAACAGGGGCGGTGCCTGTGGCTCAAAGGAGTAGGGCTCCAGCCCCATATACTGGACGTGATGGTTCAAACCCAGCCCTGGCCAAAAACTGCAAAAAAAAAAAGGAACAAATACAATATTTAAAATGAAAAAAAAAAAAAGGCCACCCCCTCTGCAAAAAAAAAAAAAGACCTCCTAACTTCAATCCTAACTTGTTCTTACCTCAGTCCTCAGGCAGCAGCAGGCTCTGCACAGGCAAGCTCGTGACTCCTCTGATCACAAGTCTCAGTCTCACCAAGACTGAGAGGAGGAGTCGAGAGACAGAGAGAAGGAGGGGAGTTGGAGAGTGCAGCGCACATTCCACACATGCGCACTGCGGCTCAGGACAAGTCCCCTGCTAAGCAGGACAGGTAGCAGCAGCCAAAACACCCGGGGGGCCAGATAAATGTCCTTGGCGGGCCACATGTGGCCCATGGGCCGTAGTTTGAAGACCCCTAGGCTAAGGCAAGAGATCACCTGAGCCCGGGAGTTTGAGGTTTGCTGTGAGGTATGATGATGCCACTGCACTCTAGCCCAGGGTGAACGAGTGATACTTGGTCTCAAAAAAAAAAAACAAATTAAAAGCCAGCTTCACACAACAGCTTCTTAGTAGTACACTGTTTACAGGGTCTGGACAAAGGCTGTCCCTCTTTTATAAATAGCCCTTTCTAGTGACTGTGGCTGAAGCCAAGCTAAAATGCACCTTGAGGTCCAAGAGCAGGGAGCCCACTAGCCCAGCCTTGACTGAAGATGGATCCTACTTGGGAGAACAGCCCAGGGACCAGACACTATCACTCTCTCAGCTTCCAGAATGAGGAGGAGACCCATCTCAGGGAAGCAGGACCGCTCCTCGCTCAGTAGAGGGAGCCAGGGGGATGAGCAGGGACAGAAACTGAGGGCACAGGCCTGGCTCAACACAAGCTCCCACACCTCTGGGAGAAGCAGAGCCCTCATGGACACAGGGACTCAGGAAAACCATCAAAGGCTCCCATGGAATCCAGTGTACTGGCTCATCTTGGCAAAGTTTCCATAGAACTGCAGGGGAGGGACAAGAAGGCTGGAGCTTCCAATGGCTGAAACCAACAATCATGATCATAATGACAATAGCTAACACAGTCACCATTCTGAGCACATTCCATATACTAACCCAGTTAGTCTTTTGTTTAATTAATTTAATTTATTTCTTTCTTACATTCCTGGGGGAGAGTGCCGTGGCGTCACAGCTCACAGCAACCTCAAACTCTTGGGCTCAAGTGATTCTCTTGCCTCAGCCTCCCAAGCAGCTGGGAATACAACAGCCAGCTATTTTTTAGAGATGAGGTCTCGCTCTTGCTCAGGCTAGTCTCCAACCCGTGAGCTCAGGCAATCCACCCATCTCGGCCTCCCAGAGTGCTAGGATTACAGGCGTAAGCCACCGTGCCTAGCCCTTCAGTTAGTCTTCATAACAATGCCAATACTACTCCATTTTTACAGACAAGACAACTGAAGCCTGCCCAAAGTTATGAACAGGCAAGGAGTAAGGATTTCAACTAGGCATTTGGCTCTCAAATGTTCATGCTTAGTCACCTCCACCTCTAAAAACAAAGGGAAAAATCCTTGGGGGAGCAAGGCCACCCAGCAACAGGTATCCTGAGGGCTTGGGAGACTCGGGGCGCGTCAGGGTCCCACAGTGCAGATAGCTTGGGTACACTGGAAATGCCACCCTAATGGCAATGATGACCCTTTCAGAAGCCTCAGGTTAAAACACCCTACCCTCCTGTGTCCAAAGGTCCTTCGGGGAAAGAATGATCATCTTAGCAAAATCCTGATCAAAGACATGACTACAGAAAGAAGAAAACAAAAGCCACCAAGCAGAGATCAGGGAGGAGCCTGTGCTCACTGACAGGTCTCAGCTTTCCCTGTCTCAGAAGTCAAGACACACATACCAACATTTTCAAACAGTTTTAAAACACTTTCAGCTAAAATTTTTCATGTTTTTCTTCATCCTCCACACCTTTTCAGGTGAAGTTCATCTAAATATAAATCAGTAAGTCCCACTGTGACACAAAAGAATGACCGAAATGTCTTAAAACAGAAGGAAACAGTGGATTCATTATGCTTTTTTTGACATTAACCACTGGACCCTGTTGCTTTACACCCGGGCCTTTTATATACTGACAGTTGGCATTTCAGGCTGAAATAGGGAGCTGTCCTCCGTGCTGCAGGATGTTCAGCAGCATCCTTGGCCTCCACCCACTAGCATTCTCCTTTCTCACCGTCTCCCCCAAAATGTGGCAACAAAATGCTCCTTGAAGGGGGACACAATTACCCCCAGTTGGGAATACCTCTTTATGTTTAGATAAACATCTGAAAAGGTATCTGGAGGCTGAAAAAAAATACTGAGAATAAAACTGAAAATGTAACTGACATATTATTTAAAAATAAATATATCCTATTTTTCCTGACTTCTTGCTCACTGTATATTTGAAAATTTTCAGGGTTACTATTATGCCTTTTTCCTGTGAATCTCTCTTCATGCAAATAATTCATGCCTGGGATCCCCACGGCCCACCCCTTCTCCCAACCCCAGCCTCCCAGTCTCATTGATCCCTGCACACCAGCCCACTCTGATGGAGCGCTCCAGGGATGAGAGCCAGAAACCCTGGGCTTGGAGACCCTAGCAGTATCTGATGCAGCAATGGCCACATCCAAGAAAATGCACCCATTTCCCATTGTCATCACCACAAGGTTAATCCATCCTACTCTCCAAAGCCTCACATGAATGCTCAGGCTGCCTCCATACCCAGAGTGAGCTACAATAAATATAGAAATGGGTCAAAGAGATCTTGATTCTAAAAGACTATGAAAGACCAATAGCCCAACAGAAGAATGGGCAGAGTATGAGTTGAAAGACAAAAATAATACAAATGGATTTCAAATTTGTGAAAAGATGCTCAACCACAGTGGTAAAAGAAATGCAAATTAAATGTAAAAGATACCAATTTTCATCCATCAGATTGGCAAAGATCAAAAAGCCTGATAACTCACTGTGCTGGCAAGAATGTCTCATCCATTGATGGTGTCACTATAAATTGCTACAATTTCCTTGAAAGTATGCTTACTTACAATATCTACCACTATCACAAACATATATATACTTCACCAGCAATTCCATTTCTAGGAATTTATCCTATAGCCATACTCCTCTATGTGCAAACTGGTATATGTACCAGGACAGTCACTGCAGTATTATTTGTAATGATAAAAGACTGGAAACAACCTTAATATCTACAGCTGGGTGACTGCTTTAATAAATTATGATTTTTCCCATAAAACAGAGTGTAATGCAGCTATTAGAAAGAATGAGAGCATTCTTCATGCCATGATATGGAATAACTTTCAATGTATATTGTTAGGTAAGACAAGCAAGGCACAGAATGACATGGATGGTATGCCAACAGTTGTTGAAAAATACTATGTATTCATATATATATTTATATGCACAGGTTATCTTTGAAAAGATACCCAAAAAGCTAATAACAGTGCTTACCTATATAGCAAGAACTGGGTGACTGAGGAACAGGAAGACTTATACCCACTTTAGACTATTTGAAACTTGCTAATTTTATGGTGGTTAATGTGGTATAGGCATTAACTATCCAATCAATTCATCAATCAATCAATAACCAGCAAACAAAATGAAAAAGACTACAAATAACTGATCTATTTCTACCACCATTATGCCTGTATTCTGGCAACAGACATTACAGATCAGCTGCAACTTTAAATCTTCTATTCCTCTAAGTAGCCATACTTGTCAGCTTAAATGTCCCAGGTTTTTTGATTCAAAAGTAGGGTGATCACCATATCCAGAAACACAAGAACTCATCAGCGCTCTTAACAGGGCTTTGAAAACATTCATCCTCAAAATTATCTTCCTCTCATCTGAAAAATGTACCATTGCTGACACTGAGGCCATTGCCTCCTTCATGTTACATGGACAGGCAAACAGAATCCTTCAAAAGGTGTGCTGCTGCAGGATCAACTAACAGGGACTCGAGGGAACCCACACTTTTAATAGTGCCTCAAAGTGCTATCAGCTAAGACTACCCACACAAAGGGATCTGGACCCCAAAACCTTTCCAGAGTGGCAGGAACCCCAGCAGTCACCCAAGAATTCTCCCCTAAGCTCCCCTGTGGCAATGTTTTAATGGCATATTACTCAAAGGTGCCACTGACATCACTTTTAAACCCACCCCACTACCCCTGCCACTTCATCATAAAATAACCCATATATTTTAAGCTGTAAATCAGCTTTTGTCAAGCTCTAAATTGGGCTATAGCAATATTTATTCATCAAAGGATAAATCTTCCCTACACAGTCATGAAACTGCCTACTAATTTAATATGCTATCATTCTTACCTGAAACTTGTCAAAAAGTGGTCTGAAAGAGGCATGTGTCTTACAGTTGACTGGTATTAAGTCTATAGTTTATTAAACAGTTTACATTCTTAATTCTCTGTATGGGGGGGGAATGGCACATAGGATATACCCTGCGCAGAATCGCAATTTGGAGATTCAATAACCTCTATTTTGGGGTAGAGAAAAGCAGATTCCCCAAAGAGGACCAAAGACTCCTCCAATGGGTAATATAGATAGAAAAGCAAGACAAAAGAAAATTGTAGCAGTCTGTATGGGGCAGGGGCAAAATGCACTGTGGTAGACAGTTAATGTTGGGGGACAGGTCCACGGAGCAAAAGACAAAATGGAGAAATGTTAGAAGAAAAGGGTGAAAAATGCCTCTAAGCTGCAAAATCATTACAGCTAGGTGAAGAAGCCAAGTCTTGGGACCCTTTCAGGTCTTTGGAGCAGTAAGATCTCCGGACTGGTGTTGTGCTTCTGATGTAGTGCAAGACACTGCCCCCCTGTAGGATGACATGGGCAGTGACCAAGCCCTTAGAACAGCGGTTCTCAACCTATGGGTCATGACCCACAGGAACTGTATTAAAGGGCTGCAGCATTAGGAAGGTTGAGAACCACTGCCTTAGATCAAGGTTTCACAACTTTTGCACTACTGACACTTTGGGTGATAATTCTTTGCTGGGGAAGGGTTTCATGTACATGTAGCGTGTTTAGCAATATCCTTGGCCTCTGCCCTTTGGTTGCCAGTACTACCCCCTACCACCACTACTCATTAAGACAACCACAAATGTCTTCAAACAGTGCCAATGTCCCCTCTGGACAAAATCACTCCCAATGGAAAACCACTGCTCTAGAAGAATTGAGTCTAATTTAACAAAGGTAGGCTATTGGGGAGTAAATCTACTAATCTCTATGAAACATAATGTTTCAAAATATAAATCTAAGGAAATGCAGAAATTAGAACATCAATATTTAGTTCTCATCAGTGAAGTTTCCAAGCCTGCCTATGGACCAAGAGAATCTAGCCAGACTTTGCTTTCCTTCCTCCTTCTTTTATTCTGCAGCCCCTGCACCCCAGCCCCTACCCACCAGCCTTCACCTTTCACTACTAAGTTACCCATTTCCTTGATGTTTTTCCACAACCTAGTGGTTTACTCTGGCACAAGAATGTGCTTCAGGCTGGCATGTACTGGTGGTTGGTTAGTGACAAGGTGGGTTTCTAAGCTGCAAACACTATTAACTTTACATTCAAATGAGCTTTCCCTGGTCGTGAGGGAGTGGAGGAGACAACCCCTCCCCACTGCTCAACACTGAACTCCTTACGGTACTTAAATGATCAAACAAAGATAGTAAACCCCTTTTTAATTGAAAAAAAAAAAAGGATCAAGTTCATATGTTCACATTTGGAGCCACATTTCCCATAAGAATTTTTACAATCCACAGACAAAGATGTAAGATTCCTCTCAGGGAGCTGTCTAGCTATCAGAGCATTCAGACCAATTGGGAGATAACCAAACGGGCTGAACTCAAATAAATGTAGCTAAAAGGTTCAGTGATTCAGCTTTGATTTATTAAAGTGTGGAGTTTTTAAAAATAGCTAACTTTATTGAGGCAATATTAGAACGAGATGGAAAATATTAAAAAGAAGTTGGTTTGGAACTATTTTTCATCTGTGTATACTCACCTACCAAGCAGTTAGATGGTGTCCAGCCCCCAAAAACAGAAGAGTGGGAGAAGTGTGAGGTCGGTCCCCCTACTTGGCATCGGCTCGGTGCTGGCCGGCACCTTGGCCACCAACCAGTCAAGTTGGTACAACTTTCAATCATGCAAACCAACGTCTCTGCACTCTTGATTCATAAAAAACCGAACATAAAACTGCCAGGAGATCCGCCTTAAAGTTCTACGTACATTGCCCAAGTTTCACTCACTTGAAAGATGCCCACAGCCACCACCACCTAGCCTTTAAATAGCACGGTGGTATCGCCAGAATAAGAAGCACCTAAGGCTCGGACTCTTCAGAAAGCAAGTTGTTTAGAACTCCCAAAATTAGCCCATGAATGTCAAACAGCCACCAGAGGAAATCCTGCTTGGTTTTTTAAAAAATCGTTTCAGTCTCATGCCTCGTTTGTTCCATTCATTGTGCAAACTTCACAGAATTAGCTGACAGTCCAGCTTACTACGCCTTCCAAGCCTCCACCAAACAAGATCAGAGAAAAAGCAAAACGCAACCCAAATGAAGCCACAGGGAGGCAGGAAGGTGCTACAAGAAGCACCAGCCAATCACTGCGGGATGTACCACGCGCCACACCGGTCGCACAGTCTCCAGGGTGCAAACAGTCCTGCCACACTCCCTTACACCAAACTGGGCCCTGCACGCCAAGGACAGGCTTTAAACACAGCTGACAACAGTAAAGCCAAATGCCACAACCTTAAAATAGAATTGGGCTTTAAAAGTAAAAAAAACAAATCCTTAACTTTTCTTTAAAATAGCCCTCTCCTTGGTGCACTTTCAATAGAAAAAGTTGAATAAATGTGCAAGGCCACGACACAGGCAGGAAGCAGGGTGGGCCTCTGTATCAATGGCCAGGCTGCCTCTTCACCAGCAAAGCTAATACAGTCAGGGTCAGGTGACCTATCCCCAGAGAGACATTCTGCTGCCAGGCCACAGACCACACCCCAAACTCAGCCATCCCAGAAGCTGATGCCAGTGAAGGCAACATGGGAGATACAGGCTGTGACAAGTGTACTCAAGGGCAAGATACCTGCTCCATCACTTCAGGTCACTGAGCTGACTGCTCTAGGTCTCCATTGCCTATTCTCTGTGCCAGCACTTGGCATTAAATAGAACTGTACCTGTGACCTTGCACAGGGTCTTTGAACTCAAAGAATGTGCCCAGCAAACACTGGATCACCACTCCTGTTTTCATGATGGTATGACTACTAGTGTATCCAGCCATTGTTGAGTATGTGCCTACGATACCTTCCCCCTATCTTCAAAAGCCTGTTAGGAAGGTAAAATGAGGCAGTTCAGGAGGGGTTTATGCAAACGCATAGCTCTTGTCATGAGCACAGTTATTACTGTGAGCTCAAGTCCACTCAAAACCCTATACAGCTGCCTCCACCTGAGCTAACAACATCCAAAGAGTGAACGCCTAACAGTAGCTTCCTAACTCAGGACCACGTGTCCTGAGTTATGGACAAATGAAGAGCCAGTTGCCTAAACTAATAATCCCTCTCTCCATCTGGCCAGCTAGTAATTTGTCCCTACATGTGTGAAATGTGCCCTCCCCAGTGGGAGGCAGTTTAGGGAATTTTAGAGACAGTCTCATTCCACTGCCCCAGGCTACAGGTGTCAGCCTAGCTCACAGCAACCTCAAACTTCTGGGCTCAAGCGATCCTCTTGCCTCAGCCCCCAGAGTAGCTGGAACTACTAGCGCCTGCTACAACACAGTCTGAGTTTTCTATTTTTAGTAGAGATGGGGTCTCGCTCTTACTCAGGCTGGTCTCTCAATTCCTGATCTCAAAGGATCCTCCCACTTCGGCCTCCCAGAGTGCTGGGATTACAGGTGTGAGCCACCGTGCCCAGCCTCACTCTATCCTTTTTAAGGCATGGATAGGAAATGAGAAACTGAGGTAGAGGTAGAAAAAGAAAAAGTGTGGGGGCAGAATTCCACTTTCCCCACCATCTTCAGGTGCAAGAACTAACTCCGGTCCTACTAAGGAAGGTCTGCAAGGGGAGGAATCTAAATGACTGTCCCCCAGCCCTCAGTTAAGAAAAATAGAGTGAAAGGATCACGAACCTCTGACCGACATGAATTTGCATAACTTTTGCCGAGTTGGAGGGTGGGGAGGGCTGCACACCTTCCCTAAACTTGTTTCACACCCACTAGTCCCTCTCTCCACAGGCCTATTAAGAGGCTGAATTATTTAAAACAAACACAGTTTCTGCCCCAACCATTTAAGAGAGCTATATGATTTTAAAAAGAAAAAAAGGTCACAACGTGTTGAGTACATAACGCAAGCTTTGTTCTGCTCACTTCCCCACTTCCTGTTGCTTCCTCAACTCATAACTTTTTTTAGTTTTTGAAGCCTGTGTGTTTGCTCTGGTATCACTGTAAGGTTTCAGAGGGAGGCCATCGGGGGGATCAGGAGGAGACTCTGTACTGTTCTGAGACACAGGACCACACGAAAGACAGAAATCACAACCACCCCACCATCAGGAAAGTACACCCAAAATTTCACTGCCTCACGTCAACAGCGGGGGTGTCAGGAAAACACTTGTGGGCGAGCTTTACTTTGTGGGGAGCATGCCGTGTGGGTAATGGCCACTTAAACCACTAGCTAGTACCAGGTGGCTTACGACTGGGAACCACAGGGGAAAAAAGACTTGGCATTCATATATCAAGAAATACCCTGGAGAAGACACATTCCAGCTCTTTGGGTTACTCCGGCCTTTGCAAATCCTCCCTCTAACCCTGCACTCCAGGGAGCCATCGCCACTTGGGAAAGGAAACGAAAGGCTTCAATGCTTTGTGAGTGGGACCCTGTTTAATCTCCCGCTTAGAATAAAGGCCAGAACAAAGAGGAACATGGACACCATTCGGCAAGCCCCTTCCTGACACTGAGGGGGACACTGAGACCAGAGGCTGTGACAAAGAGGGGAGGTACTGGATCCCAGTTCTCTAAGTCCCAGAGCAGGGCTTTTTAAATTCCTATCAAGTCAACATGGAGCAGATGGTCCATAAACCATCTCAGCCACTCGGGACCCTGGCTGGTCTGCAAAGCAGAAAAGGCGGGGAAGATAACTCTAAAGTCCTTTTTGGCTATTAGATACCAGAAGGTCCCATCTTCTAGAAATATGTTCTTGAGGATATAGCAGCTGGTCCACATAATCTACTCTGCCTCCTAAATGCCAAGGGTTAAGGGCTATCCTTCAACAGTCCTCAAAGCTACTGCTACACCAATCTGCCATTATCCGGCCAGGAAAAAAATCTGGGAGACAAGAATGATGTCAAACAACGCATAGGACAAGAAATGGAAAGCTGGGCTCCATCCTCTGTGAACACAGTCAGGGAGGCCTCCCGCCCTCCATGCCTTCCTGTGCCCTCCTGTACCGTAAGAACACTGACCTCCAAGAAGCTGTTGGCCAAGTAGGTCTTTGAAGCTATCCTGCGTGTCCTCTCCCATCCCCTGGCCACCACAGAGCTCATTCCCCTCCTCCTGCCTTCGCCCTCAGCTTCCCTGCTCACTCCACCTGCCTAGTGTATCTGTGAGCCTTCAAAAGGTATGTGGAGCAGTGCACCGGAGGGCTCCAGGTACCATGAGCTCTCTGTGTCCTTCCTGTACCCTCCCTATGGCGTAAAGTTTTGCTCACAAATTTAAAATGTGACAAAGACTTGCTGTGCACAAGCCGCTCAGCAAGGGACAGAGCAGGCTGTGACCCAAGGGCTGTGAGACAGACATTCAAAGTTGCAAACCAAACAGCCAAACCCCAGCCTCACCCACTAGCTTCCACCTGCTCTCCATGACTGATCTCTTCGTAGACCTCATCAACACCTGACATCACAGTGTATGTTTACTTGTTTACTTATTATCTTACTAGCTCACTCGAGGAATGCTCCATGAGGGTCGGACCTGGCTTTGTTCATTTTGGCAGCCAGAGCAGGATTCAGTTATCAGGCAGGTGTTTGATGTCTACTGAAAGAATGAATGAATGAATGAGCAGTTAATCCTGGATGTCCCTTAATCATGACCAACATTTTTAAGAGTCTCATGCTCTACCGACTGAGCTAGCCGGGCTGCTCATGACCAACATTTTTAATGTCGCTGACTTTCGTATTTTCCTCATTTATAGAATGAGGATAATAGTTACACATTCTTTAAAGGTCAGGAGTGAACATTAAATAAGAAAATGATTTCAAAAGCATTTAGGATGTAACTGGCACACCGTAAACAATCAATAAATGCTAGCTATTACTTGCTAGCCATTATTATAGTCACTGATGGAAACACAGAGAAACAAAGCTTCTTTATTATACCCTGGGCAGTTTTTAGGCTAAATAACTGAAATTTGTGTGTGTAAGACCCATCTATAAAGTATCATTAGGAGAAGGCTGGGCCAGGGACCTCCACAGTTACGATGGGTCCCTTTTACACTAAGAGTCTAGGTCTTAGTGTAAAATGTTTTCACGTCACTTAAAAGTCATGAGCTCATTTGTGTAAATGCTGCTTTATGGGTCGCTATAATAGCCATCATCCAAGCAATTAAAGTCTTCAAATATCTAATTCCTGCCCTCAAGAGCTTATAGTCCAGCTGGGGAAAATGAGGCATTAACATATGAAAGAAGAACTATAAATTCAAGCTGAAAATAGCATATGCCAAATGTCAAATGAGTTCACCGGAGACTAAGTCCTATGAAATGCTGATAAACAGCAAATGTTTAACAAGCAGCTCTCAAGAAGTAAAAAAGCCTGATTATAGTGTCTTGTCAATTTCCATGGCATAACTACCCCCACTATGGCCAATTTCAGGCTGCCAAACTGAAGGCCACTGGACATGGATAACTGACTCTCTGAGGTGGTGTGAGCTGGCTCCCCAGCACACCTCTGAACTAAGTCCTATAATCAATCATCCCTCAAAGAGGTCAAGGGCTGTGGGCAAAGTGGTCTAATGCTAACAACCAACATCTTTGTGGTATTTCAGGTTAAAAGGTACATCAGAGGCCATGACTGAGTTTTACCCTTATCATCTGGTCAGAAAGCTATTATTGCCCTTATGTTGTAGGCGAGGAAATGAGGTGTCCAATAAGCACCACAGCTTTCTCATTGTCATTCTGCTAGCGAGTGACATTGTGAGGACTTGAACCAGGATTGTCTGTGGCAGTTGTGGCCTCTCATCAGACTCCCTGCCCCTGATTAGGAGGGCTTCCTAGATAAATGGTTGGAAGGTCCAAGGAGTAAGGGGAGGGCAGGGTGGAGACGCAGCAGAGTCACAGAGTATACCCCAGATGCTGGGTTTACTGCAGAGTACAAAGGTCTAGAGGGGGTGTAAGGCATGGCAAAACCTGAAACCGATGCAACCATTTGGTTTGTTGTGCTTCACTAGAGAATCTTTTCTAAAACACTGACCTAGCTATTAAAATCTGCATCCCCAAATCCACGGCAACATTAGGTGAAGGAGCAAGAAGAGCAAGAATAAAGGGAAGCAACTCAAATGACTAACAATAGGGGGGCTGGTTAATCAAGTTATGGAATGTCCCCCTAATAGAACGCTGTGCCATCACCAAAAGTCTTGTTTCAGAAGAGCAGTTTACAACTAGAAAATGCTCACAATCTATTTCTTTAAAAGCACATTACATAACAGTATGTGCAGCGTGATTCCAGTTCTGTAAAAAGGAGCAAGCAGGCAAACACTCCTGATGTATATATGCAGAGAAGAAAGACTGGGGATGTAAGTTCAAAACCCTCACACTGGCTTCTTCCCAAAGGGTGAGATTATGAATGTTTGGCGAGTTTTTTGTTTTTTGAGACATAGTCTCACTCTGGTGCCCTGAGTAGAGTGTCATGGCATTATAGTTCAAAGCAACCTCAAGTTTTGGGGCTCAAGTGAATCCTCTTGCCTCCGTTTTTCTATTTTTAGCAGAGACAAAGTGAGCCGGCTCTTGCTCAGGCTGGTCTAGAACTCCTGAGCTCAAGTAATCCACCTGCCTCAGCCCCCTAGAGTGCTAGGATTACAGGTGTGAGCCACTGAGCCTGGCCGGAATGTTTTTCTTTTCTTCTTTCTATATGTTTCAAATTTTCTAGAATAACTTGCTTTTATGATCATAAAGCAATAAATGGACCAGATTTTTAAATCTGGACTTTGAAAGGTTAAGACTAACTGTAAAGAATAATCTCCCCCCCACAAAGTGCAGGTGTTCAGGGCTTTAATACTCGCCACATCTCCCAAAGGCACGAGGCCTGTCCCCTCCAAACTCCAACCACCCCCCACACACTAACACCAGCATATCCCTTTACACAATCCCCTCCTTCAGCAGGCTATCCTCTCAACCTGCTCCCCTAACCTACTCTTAACTTGGTAGGGGGCAAAGCATGGAAGGCACAGCAGAGATGGACCCCAGGAATTAATCATGGGCACCCTCCATGCTGTGCAGTGTCAGGGGCTTTACACACATGATTGTGGATGTACAGGTACACACATCCATTCTAAAATGTCATTATTACTGCCAACATTTTACAGAGGAGGAAACTAAAGTTCAGAAACAATATATCCAGAGTCAGACAGCTAGCAAGTGCCCAAAATTGGGAATGGAAAACAACTGTAACCAGAATTGATCTACAGAGGCTTATGAGGCTTGCCCAACAACTATACTTGCCCATCCCAAAATGCAAAATCATCATAATATAATATATAATACAACAACATTCCAACTAAAACTAATTTATACTCAGGCTGAAAGTGAAATGCACCACCAGTCCTGATTTGAGAATATAAAAATACAGATATTTAATAATTAAAAAAAGAAAGAAGCAAAAGGAAAAGGGGAGGGGGAAAACCTCAGCTCTGTGCTCAACCCTCATTCAGTGAAGTAAAAATAAAAACCGAACCTCCCCCCAACACATTGTGCTTTAATGAAAGCACCAAGCCAATCTTCTTCACTACCACCCACCCCAGCCCACTTCGTTTAAATTTAGGCAACCACCAGGCAAACTGTACCCAACCACATTCTCTGAAATGAAGTCATAACGTCCTCATCTATAACATCAGCACTTGTTCCAAGGAAAACGGGGTTGGCAGGGCAGACAGGGCAGGCATGCTAAGTCCAGGTGTGCCTCAGAAGAGCTCTGTGCAAAGAGGTTTCATGACCAGGTTCAGCCCACATGGCACTATGTGACCATGTGGCAGCCAACTTCCCCTCTATAAAGTCATCTAAATACACAGCTCCAAGGTTCCTAGGACCCTGGCCTGGGAGGGGCAGCCCAACGGCAAAGCCCAGAAGCCCTACCCACCTCCCAACCCAGAGAATGAATAGCAACCCAAGATGTGGGTAGATCAGGGCTAAATGAGTCCTGGAGCTGCCGTAGTGGTTCAGCTCTGGCTCTGGAGTACTCCGTTCTCAGTAAATGTTTGGCAACAGGAGGGAGACAGAATCAGATTGAGCTAGCAGGAATTTTCAGTGTGGACGGCTCTATGGTCCCACCCTGGTAACATAGGGAAATAATCTGCTGACTGGGACTTAAACTCTTGAGTTCCTAAAGCCACACTTAGCTTTTTCAGTGTGACCAGGCCACAGAAGAGGGAATTTACTAGCTAATGAAAACTCTCCCCAGTTTTCTGGATGAGGTTTTGGGGGCCCACAAGCCAGCTAGATCTTTCTTCTTAGCGACTTAGTCCATGAATTCCTTTCCTTCCGGTGTTTCATGAGTGTGTCTTGAGTTTCTCCAGTAGGTCCACACCCACCCCCTTGAGCAGAGGGGGTTGAGCATGGGACATTCTAGAAAGGAAAATAAAATTAATACTCACAACTCACATAGAAGCCTGGCCTTAAACAAATGCATAGCTCACAGCCCCATTTTAGAGAAACCACTAAACTACTTTGTGCTCCCTGAGACCCATGGCTTGACCACACTGTTTAACCAACCTGTGATTCTAATCTCTGCAATCAACAGATGAGCAATGGCATCTGATCAATGGTCTCACACACACACACACACACACACACAGGATTCCAGTCGCCCCCGAACCCTTCTCCCTTCACATAATGGAGCTTCCAAGCAGGTTTGTTCCTGGCTCTTCATCTGCTCAGCCATGCTCTGAGGTCTCCATCGGAATCCAGTAGAAAACCAAATCAGAAAAAGGAGATTTAGACAAAGTGAAGAGAAACCAATGGCCCCAGCGCTCTGAAACTCTCAGATTCGTGACTTTACTATCCAGCTTCAGGAACTGCAAGCTAAACCTCCCAGACTTCTCACACTGATACTGGCTGAAATGAGAACCTCAAATCCAAGCACCCACCCCTCTTCCCACCATGACCAGTCATCAAAGCTCAGAATGCCTGACTCTCCTAAGGTAGTACTTTTAAAGCAAATAAAAGTAAGCCATGCATGCTGCATTACTTTCTTACTTTCCACAGTACTAAATTTACCTAGCCCACTGCCCCAAGAAGAGAAAACCATACAGAAAAAGTATTTTTAATTGTAGGTAAAAGTATGACTGATATACATAGTAGTAACAATTATGAACTCTGGAATGAGATCTGGATTCAAATCTAGATCCTTTCACTTAGTAGCTGTGTGACCTCAAGCAAGTTACTCAACTTCTCTGAGCCTCTGAGATGCCTTACAGGGAAGAGCATGTATAAGTTGGGATTTATGCAATAGTTTCTACAATGAAACGTGCAAATTGTTTTCCTCAGCAGCCTGGAATGACAGAAGAATTCCAAGTCCCCCAAGAAGGACCCAGACTTCAGAGGCAGCATAAGAGCAACAGGATAGGCACGCCAGTCCCCCACACACCCTGTGGCAGAAGCTGTGGCCCTCACCCACAGATCCCCTCAGGCCACCTTTGCAGACAATGAATGCTGCAAAAATGCTCCAGGCATCTGGTTTTCAAACTTTTTTTAGCAGCAGAATCACAGACCCCAATATAGAGAACAGAGATAATAAAAGGCAAGATGCTCTTGGAGAAGCGGATTCTAAGATTAACTGATCTGCAGCCCTGGAAGAATCTTGCAAACTAAAATTATACTGTGAAGGAGAAGGGGGAGAGGGAAGGGGAGGAAGGAGGCAGAGGGCATCTCAGAGAACTGTGACAAAAAGCCAGATGGGTAACAGTGTGACAGGGTTGGCACTTTGTGGGCCTATCCCTCATGCAGGTGACAAAACCAACAGCCTCAGGTACCTTCCCCAAATGGCATTCTCTCTCCAGATCCCCAGGTCAAGGGGGTTAAGTGACAGGACAAGGGCGCAGATAACAAGGGCATCCGACAACTCTAGAATTACAGTATGCTATCATTACTGCCAAATAGTTATTAAGAGTCAAACACCCACCCAACTCCCTGAATAGCATTCACCTGCTTGATACATTCTCCCTGTCTCAAGACATCCCTTCGGAAAATGGTCTAGATTTTCCAATGCTCAATCTTTGGCCTTCACCCCAGGAAATGCCACCCCCTCTCAGTCCTTTTCAGCAGTCAAGCTCTTCACCTCACTTACTCTCATCGTTCCTTCTTTTAGATTTTTATGGAGAGCATTTATCTGTCTACCCCATCAAACAGAAGGACATCCAGACAATTCTGCCAGTTCAGAAGCTTGTCTCCATTAGAAATGCATTAACAACCCATTCATGCAAAGCCTGTAATTTGCCAGTTTGAACAGGTCATAGGTCAAACAGGTCATACCTGCTCCTTAGAGATATAAAATAGACAGCAGTCACTCAATAGACCAGTCAAATGGCTGCATTACAAAACAGTAGCACTACAGAGCCTCCTCCAGAAAGCATGACAAAAAAGGGAACACTCCTTCAACTCACTGTAGAAAGTTTGATTGACATGAGTTAAAACAGCAAAATACTTTCACAAGCATTCCTGCTGACCAGAGAGAAGCCAACTCTATTTTGCAACCTGAATCCAACTGTTTGGGAGTGATGGTTGAGCATCAGTGACTTCCCAGAAGAAGGGGATGAGGCAATAGGATGAGAAGAACAGGCGTCCTAGAGTCAGAGTTCTGAGTTCAAATCTCAGCTCCAGCACTTGGTACCTGCGTGCCCTTGATTAGATAGTGTATGCGGCCTGGATAAATCTACATAAAATAAAGATACCAGCCATCTCCTAATGCCATCCTTCTACCTCTAACCCTTACCCCAAACTGAAGTAGGTCCCACCATTTTACAGAAGCATCACTGGGCAAGTACCACCCAAACCCAGGACGGAATCACCTCTGTGTTTGTGCAGTATGGTATTAAGGAATCAAGAGTGTAGCCATCACATGCCCTTGATCCTTATTTCTCCAAGTGCCTTTCCAGTCTGCCCAGTATCAAAATTCTATTCATCCTTCAAAACCCAACTCCAATGCTGTCTTTGCATGTCTGAACCAAAATTAGCCCCTTTTCCTCTACTCCATTTTTCCTGTATGTTCACTACAATGTTTACTTTGCTCTGCTTGGTATTATTACAGTTGTTATGGTTCTACCCCCAGCCCAACTTGAAGGACCATGTTCTTCAGACATAGGATCTTGTCTCTCTCATCTCTCAAACCCTCTGGACCTGGCAGATTGCCTTGTGCATAACAGATCAATAAAGATTTCTCGGGCGGCGCCTGTGGCTCAAAGGAGTAGGGCAGCGGCCCCATATGCCGGAGGTGGCGGGTTCAAACCCAGTCCCAGCCAAAAACTGCAAAAAAAAAAAAAAGAAAGAAAGAAAGATTCCTCATAGATAGAAGGATGGATGGGGAAAGGAAGATATTTGAGATTGTCCGGACTCCACATAAACTGCATGATAGTAAGAATTCTTTAGAAAAAGCTCATTTTAAGCAAGCCAATGAAAACACAAGGAGGTAGGGCTAAAGATCTGCCCCAAGGAGAATGTCCCACATGGAACATCAACATCCAGGGGAGAAGCAGACATACTGGAACTGGCAGTACAAGCCTGATTCAAATCCTGATCCAGTGTGGACGTTGATCAATCCCTGCCCCCTCTATGGGCCTCAGTTTCTCCATTTTAGCTCCTGCCACACTGTCAACCAGACTGGGGGAAGGAAGGTAGTATGGAGAGAAAATGCTATGTATTACTCTAGGTCCAGTTTTATTTTCTAAAAGGTTTTTTGTTTGTTGTTTGTTTATTTTTGAGACAGAGTCTCATTCTGTCCCCCCAAGGTAGAGCGCCGTGGCATCATAGCTCACAGCAACCACAAACTCTTGGGCTCAAGTGATTCTCTTGCCTCAGCCTCCTGAGTAGCTGGGAGTACAGGTGCCCACCACAACCCCCAGGTCGTTTGTAGAGACAGGGTCTCAATCTTACTCAGGCGGGTCTCTAATTCCTGTGCTCAAATGATCCACCCGCCTTGGCCTCCAGGAATGCTAGGATTACAGGCATGAGCTCCCATGCCAGATTTTGTTTTTTTTTATATAGTATGTTGTTTGGTGACTTCTTAGAAAGATCAGAGGAAAAGAAATGAAACAGAATGCACATAAATTTTAAAAATAAAACAAAAATCAAGAGGAAATAGGTTCCTCTCATAGGTTTCTTGTTAGACCAATACTGCAGTTGAATTTCAGTAATCAGCTTGTGTTCTTATTCCTGTTACAGACAAGAGCATATTAAACCTAAAACAACTAGAGAGAAGGCACAGGCACCACTACAACCAAATTCTACCCTCACAGCTCCCCTGACAGCAAGGTCTCACCTCTCCCGATTGCCAACTGAGGGGCCTGGGTTTCCTTAGGAACCCATTTGGAGGAGAGGCAGAGGAGGGGGCACTGCTGAATGGAAGCAGACACCCAAATGCCACACAGCAGAAAAGAACCCGGGTCTTCAGAACAGCCCCAGAGCTGAGGCTCCTGGCAAATGCAATCCTGATGGAGCCTTATATCAAAAATGCTAGGACAAGTGAGTTCTTCCAGATTCTAGGCTTTAAAAAGGTTGTATGCATTGCTGTAGTCCATGCCAGGCCTCAAGCTAATTTTAAGTAACCAGAACTTGACCATGGGGACAGAGTGGGAGTAGGAAAAAGAGAAGAATCCCAGCGGGTGGCTGAGACTACAACTCCAGAGTTCCGAACAGGTTTGGCAGTAATTGAGGGCACTAGGGACAGAGGCTGGCTTCTCTGCCCTAATTTCTGATTCCCACCCATCTCTCACGGCAGATCCTCTATGGCGTGGCAGTGAATGGAGAAAGTGATTTTTGGTGCCCACCACGTATCCATACTCTTTCTGTTTTCCAAGGGAGTCCCACAGGACCCAGAGTGGATGGAATTCCAGTCCTAGAGCATTCTGATGTTCCAGGAGTCAGTGTGACTCTGTGAAAACATTGTTTTTGGAGTGAGAACTGCATTAGAAACCTGGTTATTATTTACAAGAGGTCACTCAATTGAACCCATCCCCTGTGAATATGCTGTCTTCCTCCCATCAGATCCAATTCTCCTTGAAATAGAAGTTACAGGACCCACTTTTTTTGTGCAGAGAAACTGATCCCAGACACAGAATGTGCCCCTTTCACAACAGCCTCCTTTCGGAGGGTGGAGGCAGCAATTTCATCCTGTCTCCCTGTGAGGGGTTTTCACTGGCTCTTCACTGCCACTGGCTGATGGAGCGGATGTCTGTGGATGAAGCTGCAAATGAAACCCAAGGCACCACCACCACCGAGGACTGTGCCGTCTAGAAGGGCAGTGAACACTGGGATAAAGGGGCAACATCACTCTGAAACTGGTGAATTAGGGAAGCAAGGGCTCTTCACTTCAGGAAAATAGCCTCCACCTCCCAAAGCTGGGGATGGGAGAAGACAAGGACCCATGGAGACACCGATGATAGGGAAGGAGGCTCTGCTGTGTAAGGGATGTCCAGCTGTGGAGACCATCACCCTAATGTCCCCAAGTCTTCATTTCAAATAGTCCATTACCACTGCCCTTGCAAACACTAGCTGTGTCCCAGAGAGCACCAATTTCAAAATTCCAAACACATGTTCTTGTCTCTTGCTCCAAGACTGCCAGGGTTCCTGGCCATCCTCTAAATACACTGGAAAAGCACAGTCTGGTCAAAGCAGCTGGGCCCTTCATGAGAGAAGCCCTAGAGGAGGGTGAGAAAGGCCCCCTGGGGCCAACAGCAAACACCAAGATGAAGAGGCAGCAACTTGTCAAATGAATACAGAGCCAACTTCAGATCCTGGGTTAATAGCATCAAAACCAGAAAGTCAATCACTAGTTACTCAACACTCTTCTCAACAAGGGCTTCCTCCACCATCCACACTGTCAAAACAGAAGATTCACAACACTTCTCATAATTACAACTACCACTTTTTGAGCCCTATTAGGTACTGCACCTGTACAAAGTATCTTAAATATCTTATCAAATCCGTAAAAACCACTTAATTGAGAAAAACTGTCATTCTCTCCATTTTATGGGTGAAGAACTGAGTTTGAGAAGCTACACAACTTATCTAAGAGGGCCCATGGTATAGTTATGCAAACAGACATACACACAAATGTTTTATCTGCCCAAACTGATTTTAAATTCCGAGAGAGCCCCAGGCCCTGCCACAGAGCCCACTCACAGGGAACCTCGCTCCCAGCCTGTATGGGGCACTATGAGGATGCCTCGCCAGCCAGTCACCACCCCCATACCCACCTGACCCAGCCCCATCTGCAAGAGGGAACACACTGAGCCCGGGAGCCTTTCCAGCTCTTCATTTTCGAGTCCATTCCTGAAGACCAAGATGCCCCAAGCCCTGTCTACCACTGGAGACCAAGTGGAATTCTGCAAGTTCATCTCTTGAAAGGAAAAGAAAACCACCACCTACCAGCAGAGAGGAACCAACTACATTTTTATTTAAAAAGAAAAAAGGTCTCAGCCTTTGAAGCGCTGTTCCCAGTGGCCAATAATCAAGAAACCAGAGTAGCTTCTTTTTATAAAAAATTAACATTTCACATAAAAACAAAACCAGACACAACCCTAAACCTCTAGTTTAGAAGCAAGCGAATGTAAATTTTGCACAGACTTGTTTAATTGGCTTCAAAATGTTCCTACCACTGTCTATAGATCTAAATGAACTTCTAGTAGGAAATCTGAAAAAGGAGGACGCTGAAACGCTATGGACCCTCAACAAGACCTTTGTACTACTGGTGACCACAGAGTATTTTCTACCTCTTTTTAGACAGCCGAGGCTGAGATGCCTGTGTCACAGAAGGCCCTGTCGCTCCCAGCTGGGATGTCTCTGCCGGGCATCTGAAAGCTTTACAGTAAATGGTGACTCATCTATTGCAGCCACCATAGGTACCGCTAATGTAATAAGCCAAAGTTTGTTCCATCCACATGAAAGAGAAACATGGGGTGCGGGGCTGGAAGCCTGACTCAAACTGAGACCCCTGTGCACCGCCACTCAGCAGCATCTCGCTGAAACTCAAACTGTAATTACCCACTCTTGGGGACCAAAGGCAGGAGGAAGGGGGGTTTCTAAGGAAGGGTCACATCCACAAGTACCGAGGTCACGTCTTATCAAGCTAAGTCTCCCCATGTGGTCACTTATTCAAATATTTATGGAGTGCCTGACCACGACACCGTACCAAGTGCCAGATACACAAAGTGGACAAAACAAACACGGCCCCTGCCCTTGTGGAACTTCTAAGTCCCAGACTCGCTGCTTTGCAGACTTTTCTCATTTATTAGCTCCGCTTTACAGATGGGGAAACTGAGGCTAGGAGGGGTTACGGAACTCACTCAGATCACGCGGCTGAGTGCAGAGTCAGGACTCAGACCCACTCCTTCTGCACTGGGTCCCTGCAAGGAGAGAGGAAGAAGCTCCACCCGTGTCCTGAGGGAGCTCAGACCTAGGTAAGAGAGTACTGGGGAGCTCTCAGAGAGGGAGACGAGGGAGTGCTCGAGACCAAGACAGTGAACTTCAAGACCACGATGGTGAACCTCGGGTGGGGTAGGTCCCGGACATCTTCCCAAAACAAGGCCATGGGAGTGGGAGGGAAGTAAGGTCAAAGTAGTAGGCAAAAAATGAGGCCTATACTGGGTTGTCTCCCCCAGATTCAGGATCACCTGGAACCTCAGAATGTGGTTTTATTTGGAAAGAAGGTTTTTGCAGCTGTAATTAGTTGAGATGAGGCTGTACTCATCTTAAGCTCACCTAATCCAATAACTGGGGCCCTCACAAGAGACAACAGTGGCACACACGTGCACACACACTCACGGAGAACGCCCTGGGACAACGGAGGCAGAGAACAGAGTAATGTTTCTACAAGCCGAGGAATGCCACGGATTGCAGCAACCACAGAAGCCAGGAGAGAGGCCTGGAACAGATTTTCCCTCAGAGCCTCGGGTTGGAACTAACCCTGCCAACACCTTGATTTCAGACTTCCAGAACCAGCCTCCAGAACAGCGAAAGAATACTGTTCTTTGAAGTCAGCCAGCTTCTGGTACTTTGTTACGGCAGCCCTGGGAGGCCAATACAAGCCTGTGTGCAGGAGTTTGGACCCCACCCTGCAGGCTGCGGGGCAGACTGTGAGCAGCAAAGCGGGATATTCCAGGGTGTGTTTCATAACCAGAGCTTAGCTCCTTCAAATCTGTGGCCTCCAGTCCTAGGATTGTTAGCGTCCTCCAGGACCCCCAGTCCCTACCCCTTCCCCACCCACATTCTTCTTGCTGGGCCACCCTCCCCTATGACTTCACTTACGAGAGCCTGTTTGCACAGGGCACCCGGCTGCTGTTCTCTGACCAGATGCTTCCAGGCACAGTCCTCATGTTTCTCACACTCAGCATGTCCAAAGGTAAGCACAGCTCAACATCTTTACCTGCCACCTTATTTCTGTTGGGTTCCCCTCTGTCTCTGTCAGGGGTGCCACTAAACATCCAGTCACCTCACTAAAAGCCAGGGGGTCACCCTAGGCTCCCCTGCATGCCTCTACATCCAGGGAATGACCTAACTGTCTCTCCATTCCAGTCCCACTCTTCCACTCGGTAGCCCAATTCTAATCATTTCCCTCCTGGATTTCTGCTGTAGCTGCAGGATGGGTTTTCACTCCTCTAGAAAGACTCTTCTTTTTCTCCCCTACCCCCACTCCAGCCATCTTGAATGCCACAGCCAATACCAACTCCAAAAACACAGCTTCCATAACCTCTAGCTCCCTGCACCCAGCCGCAGGCCTCTGGTGATTCACAGGCCTTTACCCAGTGAGAAGCCCCACCCAACTTCATTTCCCTATCCTCTCTGCCAGGGAAGACACCCTCCTCCCACCTCCTGATCCTACCCTCTAACTGTTCTCTATGCTAATTCCTACTTCCTATCACAAAGTAGAGAAGAGTTCTCACTCGCGGGGCTAAGAGAGCTTCTCTAGCCTAAGGGCACAGACAGGAAGATGGAGGGTTACTAACTTTGTACATATTGAGTCAGTCCCTTAGGTCTGATTCCCAGGGGGGCTGGATAGTGCCCCTAAGTTGCAGATCAGGGTAATAGCAGTCACTATTTACAGCTATGCTCCAAAGCTTTGGGTATTAACTTATTTAATCTTCACAATAACCCTACCAAGTGCTATTATCACTTGCCACTTTTTAGGTGGAAAAGTGAGGGGTTAAGTACCCTGACTCAAAGCCTTACAATTAGGAAGGGAAAAGGCAGAGATTAGGGAGCATCCCAGCTGTGTGGGGGGGGCGGTGTCACTTACTAGGAAGGGACAGGAGTTTGGTTCACAGAACCCTAAGACGGGAGGCCCTAGGAGGCCCTAGCACACCAGGGCCACACCTGTGTGCGCTCAGGGATGGAGACAGGTTTGAACTCCTTCTGTGGGACTCTCTAAGCCTCAATTTCCTTATCTGGAAAAGAAGAATAATTAACCTCCACTTCACAGAGTTAGTGAAAGGATTTAAATGAGATAATGTATGTTAAATTACGGGACAGCAATTTGCATGACATACAGAAGGTACTTAATACAGGTTAGCGGCTTCACGTTGAAATAGGAGCAGAAGAGCCAGGGAGAGAGAGGCAGGAAGCAGGAGCAGCATACCTGCCCATGTGGACGACAGGAGAAGTGTTACTGACCTGTCAGGCAACAAATCTGAGGACACAGAAGCACCATTGTTTCTAAGCGGCATGACCCTTTGTGACGGCAAAATAACAAGAGCGGTGGCTGCACGTATGGAGGACTTACAGAGCGCACTTTCCATACGTAATGTACTTAGTCCTCCTCACAACCCCCGGAGGTAAGCTCCTGGTCCCCATTTTACAGAGGGAGAAGCTGGGGCACAGAAAAGTTGACTGGCTTGGTCACAGTCATGGAGGTTGGTAGTGGTAACACTGGGACCTGAGTCCAGGCTACTCCAACCCCCACATCCTATCACTGCTTCCCCCAAATCAGGCAACCTTCACCTTCCTCTTCATCTCAAACATTTCATGCCCCATCCTTTTCCTCCTATCCCTCTCCATCCGAGGAAGCAGGTGAGCTCTGGCCAGTACCCAGGACCCATCCTGTCGGGAGGACGTGTGGCACAGAAGAAGGAGCACAGAGAGGGGAGGCAAGAAGCCCCCGTCCCGGACCCAAGTCAGCCCAGAAAGGAGCTTAGACCCCTCAGTCCCTGCAAACCCAGGTCCCTGAGCGCAGGCTGCTCTCAGGCTCAAATAAGGTAACACGCATGGGTGTGTTCAGCACATCTTACAAGGCTGGACAAATCCACCTCAGGCCTTCTGGAACCTTCTTGTCAAATGCCGCCTCTCCCAGGCATCCCCCACTCTGCATCTTGACTAGTCACCTACCCCTTGCCCGGAAAAGCCCCAATTTCCCTCATCCTAAAAGCACCATGTCCGGCCTTGCTGCCTTCTCACAGCACTTGCTCCATTGTTGGTGTTCTATATTAATAATATTAATATTATCGGTTAATTAATATTAATAATCCAGACAGCTCCATCTTCCCTATGAGATCCAGCACTGTGTCTTTTTTGGCTTGCGTTCAGGAAAAACCTTGACAAATACAGTAACTGAAAGCTCAAGGAACATTTAAGCACATCTTATGTCATTCTTCCAACAAACTAGGAAGACAGAGAGCTTATCCCCATTTCACAATGAGGAAACTGGGGCTTGGGTTATGAAGTTCAAGGCTGTCTAGCTGCCAAGCAGAGGAGCTTGACAAAGAATTGATCTGGTTAGGCCTCAAAGTGCCCCAAACACAACCGATAAGTGGCTGGCCTCATTCTCCTCCTGCCTTCTCCACAAATCTGTCTTATACACAGGTTGACTGCAGGGTAAATTTAAGTCAGCTCAACAGAAGGCTCTCTTCCAGTATCTACCAGGGGCCACATCTCCAGCTCTGGAATGGAAGGGCACATATTCCTTGTTTAACATTTCCTGGACACTGCAGTCCCTTTTCATGCTTATTTGCAATGGCTTTGTTAGCTGCCTTGTTTTGGGGGTGTTTGTCCACTTTCCCCTCTGTCCACGCCACCCTGGATCTGCCCCTGAGATGGGGGGAGACAAGAGAGCGTGGACACAGGCCTCCAGTGCTCCCCAGAACTGGCTGGGTGAAGGAATATATAGTCAGAAGCCAAGAACTCCTATCATTGAATGTGTGGGTGTCACCAGGACCTCCTTTTGAGGTGGAGACAAGAGGGTCCAGGAAGACAGATGTGACTTGCCCAAAACTACATGGTAATGCAGTGACTCAAATCCAGCCCTGTTTGGATATCTTGCCCAATGCTCTTTCCCCACCACGACGTTTCCTCTTTTTACCACCAAAAATTTCCCCCTCCTTTCTTCGTTTAAAAACCTGCATTAGCTAACATGCTAAGAATTTTACAAGGGGGAAAGAACTAATTGAAAACACATCAAAGTAGCCCTATACTTTTCCAGATTCTTATCACTGCGCACACAAAGACATTTAGCTGGCTGCCGTCAGCACGGGTAAGTTATTCTGTGTTCTTGCTCCACTTAACATTATTCCTCTATCTTGTATCAAGTGGTGAAGTTCTCCACTATGTCGTTGTCACAGCCTTTATGTAACCATGCCCTAATTGCCCACATTTGGATTATTTTCATTCCCCCCCATCTTTGGACAAGTCAGTTTTCTTCCTCTTTGGATTATTTCCTGCGAAACTTATCCCTAAAAGTGAGAACACTAGTCAAAGGGATTGAACAGGGTCACTGCTTTCACAGCCCACTTGCCCACTGTCCTAATGCTCTCCAGAAAACCAGCTCCATTTTCAGCGATGCCAGTGATACCCAGATTTCTTTCCCCCTCACCAGTGCAGGGCTTTGTAAATGTGATCTATTTGTTGCTAGTACTCCCAGGCCAATGGAAGGAGAACTCAGAGCTGGCTTAATTTACATTTCTTTTAGATTAAGAAAAGGTACTTTTCCACATCTCAATTTATTTTCTGCGCTCCACACAAAGTGATCTGTCCCTATGCCTGGACTAATTTACCAGTTAATACAGTTTGAGCATCTGCCTTAAAGATCTTCATCAGTTTTGTGCATGATTTTGAAAGCATGTCTTACCCATCAGTTATTACAACTGTTTCCCTCTTCCACGTCCATCCCTCTTAACCCGATTTTATTATTTTTATAGATTTTATTCTTTTCTAGTTGAACACATCCCACTCCACCAATGATTAATTTTATGGACTTTTCAAACACATTTGTTCTCTCCACAGAGAGGATAAACATTCTATCTGCTTCCACGGAGTTTGAAGAGTTTGTAAAACTAACTTTTTAATACATCTAGAATGTATACCATATGACATGAGATATAAAATTGAGTTCATTTTATCCACATTATTCTCTAGTTTTTCCCATGAACTACTAACTGTAAAATTATTTTTCACAATTGTCTCTCCCAATTTGCCATCTGTAAATGCCTTTCACTTATTTACATCTGAAGATTGTACTGATCTTCCATTTTTCTGCTTTGCCCTAGTACTGTACAGTTTTACGGACTGCTGCTTACCTGGCTAGTGTGCTTAGAGAGATCCTGCTGTTAAAAGATTTCCGAAACACCCTTCAATGTGCTTGCTCACCAGTTTTCTCTGATTATTATTTTTGTTGATGCTTTATGAAGTATTTTATTGAAATTTTAACTGCCAGGGCATGAAATCTAGGCAGCAACTTTAGAATATTGATCCTTTAAAGCTTTAACTTCTGATCAGAAGCAGTCATGTGATTTTGTAATTTTCTTTGAATAGAAATTGTGTCATTTGCAAACAGCGATATTTTTATCTCTTCCTTCCCTATACCCATCCTTCTAGTTTCTTTTTGTTCCTATATTGTTTCAACAAGAATCTGTTGAACTATGTTAAATAAGAGGAGAGATAAGGGGCATTCTGGTTTAGTTCCTGTTTTTCAGGTCACACTTCTAGTATTTCCCCACACTATATCTGTAGCCCCTGTGTAAGGGTTGCTATACACAAACAAGCTCTCTGTCCTGTTTATGGGTAAACCCTCCAACATAACTATTTTTCATTTTATGATGTTTTATAATGTTTATGTAATTATTTCTGCATCTGCTAAAACCAAATTCAATTCATTCATCAAATACATGTTGACTGTTTATATTTCAGGCACTGTGTGAAATACTCAGGGTTCGATTTTTATGGTTTTCTTCCTCATATTAGTCTTTTTGCTTGCACTGAATCAGACTTACATTCCTTGCTTGCGTGTTGCTTGGTAATTTTTCAAGACTCATTTTTAAAAGTCCATCAAGTGGCTACAAAATTCATCCGGAAAAATTAATAGACAAGAACACAAAGATGTCAACCTCCCAAGCCCAGTTAAAACATCACCTCCTCCATAAAGCCTTTCCAACCCTCATCTTTCTGAGTTAGAGTTCAAGGCTCCTCCTTTGGGCTCCCAAGTCCTCTCTCCCTCCATCACATTTATCACAGGTACTATAATGTAATCAAATGGCCACGTGTCCGATTTCCCTCAGGACTCCATCAATGCCCTGAGGACAAAGACACAGGTATACCACTGGTTCTAACCACCATGGCTAATGGATGATAGCTGCTCAACAAATGTTTCCCAAAGTAGTTGGGTCATTCATCTATTTATTTATTCCACTAATGATTTTTGCAGCTGTGTTTTTCCATGAAACTGATCTGTAATTTCCTTCTTAGAATCAGCAGCACATGGACAAGCCCACCCAGTTCCAAGCACACACAGAGCAGCCATGATCCAGTGGGCAGACCTCCTGTCTGAAGAGATGCTGGCAATCTCCAGCTGGCTGGGCTCACAGTGACTTCAGAGAGGGGGACAGCATAAGACAAAATTATGAAGGGTGGCTGGGCGCCTGTGGCTCAACATGCTAAGGCGCCAGGCATGTACACCTGAGCTGGCGGGTTTGAATCCAACCCGGGCCCGCCAAACAACAATGACGGCTACAACCAAAAAATGGCCGGGCGTTGTGGTGGGCGCCTATAGTCCCAGCTACTTGGGAGGCGGAGGCAGGACACTTGCTTGAGCCCAGGAATTGGAGGGTGCTGTGAGCTGTGATGCCACAGTACTCCACCCAGGGTGACAGCTTGAGGTTCTGTCTCAAAAATAAAAATTATGAAGGGTCCCAACAGGTAGGCAAAGCTCTGTGAAGGGGGAAGCCAAGATTGGTGACCCTCACCAACACAAGCACCAGGACATCTATCAAAGTTTACCCATCTGGCTAGTCTGGGCAAGACTAACTCCTAGGACTAAGACTAGCTACTGTTTATTAACATACCCTATGCACCAGTCAAATCTTTCCAACCCCTCTGCTAGGTATATTGTGCTTTTTCTATCACATATATAAAGAAACTAAAGCATAGTCAGGTTTAGTAATTAACCCAGAGTCACACAGCTACTAAGTGCATGAGCTGGGATTCAAACTGATGTCATCCCACCACGCCTTGCTGTCTCTAACAAAGGGACAGGCCAGGGTCTTGGTCCAGTTTGAGACCTGGATACCAGGCATGTTAGTAGAACAGGAACCCACACAGAAGCCTCTTAGAAGAACTGAGTCTTAGAGAAGGAAATGGGGGACAGAAACAAGGCAGGAGGCCCTGCCATGTCAAAGTCACAAGAAAGTCGGAGCCCAGAATTCTGGCCGGAAGGGATCTGAGTCTTTGCTTCCTTAGACCAGACGTGACTGTAAGGAGGAGGGCAGGGCTCAGCTAAAGGAAGTAACCCATGGGGCTGCTGGCACCCAAGATGACACAGGCTGAGTCTGGGTGGATACGCAGCTCTCAGCCCAAAAGACCCCGAGAGGAACCAGTCTAGTCAAGCAGGCTTCCCACTGCCACAGGTAACACCACCTGTGCTTAGAATTAGAGGGAGGGCAGGGCACATGAAGAATATGACCTTAAATAAAGCCCTGAAAATCCTGGCCTTTGGTTTCCTTATCTGGAAATGAACAGGGCTGGATAAGAGGGTTTCTGTAGGCCCTGTGCATTCTATTCCTCGTTTTGGGATTCTTTACAGCACCATTTGAATCAGTGATCCTATGATCTGTAGATAGCCTTTAAGAGGCTTGAAGCTCAAAACGGTGAAAGAAAAACTGGGGGTTCCAGTGGGCATGAATGAGGGTGGGTCATGTTTCTGATGAGAAACTCCACGCTTCCATCATATTCCTAAAGGAGTCTCTGGGGTATGAAAATAGGTTAAAAACAACAGATTCGAATGGATCCCCAAACTCAGCTATAGCAGTGTTGAGCCAAGGCAACCAGCTCAATCAGACCAATATGCCTGAAGAAATTTTGTAACCAAACCCTCTTCTACCTCTCAGGCCATGTAGAAAGTGTGGTCACTAATGAAATTTTAAAAGTGATTGGGTGGTCAGGGTAGGGCCCCATCTCCACTACTTTAAAGGAAAACAGTATGATTTTTACTGCAATAGTTAGAAGCACCATCTTTACAACAGTTGATGGATTTGTTGGATCCCGTATACCTGGTACCTGCTGCTCTAAAGTCAAAGAAGGTGCAGGTGCCAAAAATTCCTCTACATGCTTAGAGGTTGGGCCACCTAAAGCTGGTTACAAACGCAAATCAGCATTTTAACAAGAGCTCCAGATACAAGGAGATTCTGATGTACCTTAATGCTTCAGAAGCACTTAGGTAGATAAAAATTTACCTAAGAAAAGACGAAGGATAAAAGATAAATTGGAAGTTCAAATAGAATTAACAAGGAAGAATGTAAGCAAATGTCAGGGAACAGAATGAAAGTCAAAAGCTGGCTCTTTGGGGGGAAAAGATCTAAAGAAACTAATAAAGCAGGAGCCAAATTAATTTCAAAAGAACAAAATGGCAAAGTCAGAAAAGAAACAGAAAGACCCAATAAAAGAGCTAATGATACAATGTTTAAGTGATTTTGCATGCCATCTTCAGATTATAACTCTGAAAAACAAAGTTAACAGGATACTTCATTTGTAAGATACTCAAATGAAAGCAAAAGAAGAAACACTTAAACTAAGCAGCAGCAGAAGATGAGTAAGAAAAACCCATACCAACCAAGGGGAAAGTACCTGGACTTAACAGCATCCCTGGAGTCTCTCAATAACGTGTAAACATTTTTTAACCATTTAAATACACAAGCAAAACACTCACACTTAAAAAAAAAATTGAAGTATGTGCTATAAAGCACAAGCCTCTCTCAACACCACTCTGGTCCCCAGAAGGCACCTCTGCTAAGAGCCTGGTGCACATCTTTCAGGCTTCATTTGTATGCACGCACACAATTCCATCAACAATTTGATACTGTCAACTCAGCTCAGCGCCTGTGGCTCAAGCGGCTAAGGCGCCAGCCACATACACCTGAGCTCCCGGGTTCCAATCCAGCCCGGGCCAAACAACCATGGCGGCTGCAACTAAAAAATAGCCGGGCATTGTGGCAGGCACCTGTAATCCCAGCTACTTGGGAGGCAGGAGGCAGGAGAATTGCTTGAGCCCAGGAGTTGGAGGTTGCTGTGAGCTGTGATGCCCCAGCACTCTACCCAGGGTGACAGCTTGAGGCTCTGTCTCAAAAAAAAAAAAAATTTTTTTTTGATACTGTCAAAAACACGGGTACCAGGCCTGACTCAGGGCTCACACCTGTAATCCTACCACTCTGGGAGGCCGAGGCAAGAGGATCCCTTGAGCTCAAGAGTTGGAGACTAGCCTGAAGAACAGTGAGACCCTCCATTAAAAATTGAAAAATTAGCCAGGCATTGTGGCCAATGCCTATAGTCCCAGCTACTCAAGAGGCTGAGGCAAGAGGATTGCTTGAGCCCAGGAATTTGAGGTTGCTGTGAGCTAGGCTGGACCCCATGGCACTCTAGCCTGGGGCAATAGAGTGAAACTCTGTCTCAAATAAATAAGTAAATAAGTAAATAAATGTACCATTTGTGTGTGTGTGTGTGTTTTCTTTTTCAAAAATGGTTGTCACTGTACTTGCTCTTTTCACTTTGCTTTTCTGAAATCTTTTCTCATGTCTACATATCAATCTAATTTATTCCATTTAACTGTCCCAGCAGTGTTTTTCCAACTTTTTTGACTGAATCTCACAGTAAGAAATCTATCTGTATATTGTGACCCAGTTCACATTTGTGAATAGACAAAACTGAAACAGAACTTCACCAAATATTTAGCCACATTATGTGCATCTCCCTCCGTCATTTTCTCTTCTTTGTTCCACACTGTCACAACCTACTAAGTTATTTTATTGTCCACTAACGGTCTCAACAGTCCCCGTTTTATTATCCCTTCTCTTGCTTATGGATGCTTACATTGTTTTCTCCAATTTTTCACTATTACAACGATGTCCAGTGAACATTGTGTATGCATGAAAGTGTTTCTCTAAGGCAGATACCTAGTAGTGGAACTGCTAGGTCCTAAGAGATGGGCATTTATAATTTAGATAAATAACACAAATTGCCTTCCAAAGCAACTGCGTTCATTTACTCTCACCAGCAACGTATGAAGTACTTTTTCTTTACACCCTCATCAAATTATGCACTCATCTGCCTATGTGATAGGTTACAAATGCCTCTTATTGCAGTTCTGATTTGCATTTTCATTATAACATAGTTGGCACATCTTTGCATATATTTAAGAGGTACTTGCACTTCTTTACCTGTGAATTTCAATTAAGTTAATGATGCTTTTTATTTATTTCTAAAAGCTCTTTGTATATTCAGAAAATTAATTCCTTTGATCACATTTGTTGCAAATTGGTTTTTCTCAGAGTATCCTGAATCTTTTGACTTTATTTACGCTATTGTGCTTATGCAATTCTTTTCATTTTTATATTGCCAAATTTATCAATCTTTTATCTTCTGGCTTCTGGGATTTGCATAAAACTTAGATCTCTTGAAGATTATAGACAAATTCTTCTACTGCTTTTTATACTTACATTCTTTATTTAAATCTTTGACCTGTCTTTGATAGATTTGTTTTGGTCTAAGGCACAAATTAGGGATTTTCCTCTTTTTATTTTCCTCCAGATAGCATCTGGTTGTAAAGAACCTTTATTCCTGCCCCCACATGCATTGGAAATATTGCCTTTTCTACAAATTACACAAACACATCCCCCACCCCACTATTTATTTCAGGGCTCTCTATTCTGTCCCATCACTTTTCAATCAATACAAAATTATCTTAGTTATTATAGATTTTTTAAATGTTTAATATCCAATGCAACCAGAACCTTCTTTCCTTTTTCTTAAGGAAAAAGATGCAAACTAATTTTTCCATATGAACTTAGAATCAGCTTTTCTGCTCCCAAAATAATCCTACTGGTAATTTTATCGTGATCACACTTTAAATGTATAGGAAAAGTGAGTCTTTCTAGCCAAAGTTATGTTATTTTCTGTTTAAGTCTTTTATGCCCCTTTGGAACACTGAAGTACACATAAATACAATTTTATGATTAGCTTATAACTAGCTATGTTATCTCTTTTTTTTCTTACACAAGTGAGTTTTTTTACATCATGTTTTCTGGCTAAATATTTATGTGCGAGAGCTACTGAGTTTTGTGCATTAATTATGCATGAACCACCTTACTCAATTCTCTTACTTGTCTTTTAGTTTTGCCTTCTCCTTCTAGTTTTTATACCTCTTGTTTCTGTCTCCTATTGAATCATATCAGATTATTCCCCCAGAACAAGGTTAGATAATTATGATGTTTAATCAAGATTTTAATGGAAATGCATCTAGTATTCACCATTTCAATACAAAGCAAAATTTTGGCCACTGGCTTGACAAAAATGTATTTTCTCATGTTGAGGTATCTAAATATTCCTGTAAGACTTTTTATTAGAAACAGATGTTTAATTTTTCATAAACCTTTTCAGTATCTTATTTTCTCCTTAGATCCTTTAATACAGTAAATATTTATTAATAGAAATCCTAAAATTAACCTATCCTTGCATTCCTGTTCTGAATGTGATCATGAACATGTGATCACTCATGATATGTGATCATGGAGTTTTACATTGGACTGCTAGGTTCCATTTGCTAATCATGTCATCAAGACTCCACATCACCACTTTGTAGTTTTGTATATACACACTGTTCTTTTGTCACATTTTGTTACACTAGCTTCATAAAAAGAATTTAAATGTTCTTTCTCTGCTCCAAGATAATTTAAATAACATTAGAATCACCTATGCCTTCAAAATTTGAAAACATTTACCTGTGAAACCATCTGGTCATGGGACTACTTTAAGGAAAGGTTCTTTGATAACTTTCTCCATTTCTTCTATGGTAATTGGTCTGTTTAAATTTCATTCTATTCTGGCATCTGTTGTTTTTTTATTTTTAAATAACACATACTTTCATGTTATATAAACTATTTCTAAACACAGAACAAGATTATACCAGGACAACACCCTAATGGCCTGGTTCCTCCTTGCTGCACCCCTTCTCCTTACCCCTCCTTAAGGCCTTATCTTTTCTCACCACCAAAGAACACAGGCCCTAATCCCAGCACTCTGGGAGGCCAAAGCGGGTGGATGGCCTAAATTCACAGGTTCCAGACTAGCCTGAGCCAGAGCGAGACCCCACCTCTAAAAATAGCCTGGCCTTGTGGCAGGTGCCTGTAGTCCAGCTACTCAGGAGGCTGAGGCAAGAGAATTGCTTGAGCCCAAGAGTTAGAAGTTGCTGTGAGCTATGATGCCACAGCACTCTACCAAGGGTGACAAAGTGAGACTCTTTCTCAAAAAAAAAAAAGAACACAGGCCAGGAGAGGTGACTTACACCTGTAAATACAGGACTCCGAGAAGCCAAGGCGGGAGAATCACTTGAAGTCAAGAGTTTGAGACCGGCTTGGGCAAGAGCAAGACCCTCGTCTCTACTAAAAATATAAAAAATTGGCTAGGCATGGTGGTGCATGCACCTGTGGTCCCAGCTACCTGGGAGGCTGACAGAGGAGGACAACTAGAGCCCAGACGTTTGAGGTTGCAGTGAGCTGTTGATGATGTCACTGCCATCTAGCCTAGACTACAGAGTGAGACTGTCTCAAAAAAAAAAAAAAAAAAAAAGACAAGATTGCAACAAACCAGAAATACTCTCCAAATAGGGGGCCGGTAACACTGCCACCACCACCTCCAGCACCTCCAGCCCCATCACGAGGAATACTTTTTCTATAGTCAAGAGGTCCAATTCCCTCCACCTCCCTTCACCTTCAGTGGAGGCCCTTCCAATTTCTTCTGGGCTTCTTCTCTGAGCCCTTATCAGCCCTTACACCATCTCTGAAGCCAGCAGCCCATCCCACTCCACTCACTCCAAACCCTCCACCTTGTCTGCACAGTATAACGGAATCCATAGGTATTCATTCACCAAGCACTGGGTACCCTCTTTAGAGACTGGGGTACCCTCTAAAAGCATGGGGCCTATCCCACATGTCATCTGAGTGAAGGTTAAGACCTGCCCACCAGTAACAAGTCCACAAAAAAACAGCCCAGGGGGCAGGGCACATTGGCTCACACCTGTAATCCCAGCACTTGGGAAGCCGAGGTGAATGGATTGCCTGAGCTCACGAGTTGGAGACCAGACTGAGCCAGAGCAAGACCTCATCTCTAAAAACAGCTGGGTGTCGTGGCGGGTGCCTGTAGTCCCAGCCACTTGGGAGACTGAGGCAAGAGAATTGCTTAAGCCCAGGAGTTTGAGGTTGCCGTGAGCTATGTTGCCACAGCATTCTACCAAGGGTGACAAAGTGAGACTCTGTCTCAAAACAAACAAACAAAAAAACAAAAAAACAGCCAGAATGACCAGGCACTCAATAATACAGCAGAGACTGACCCAGGAGGAGCCACTGGAAAGCCAGGAAAGGCACTGGAAATGGCACACTGAGCAAGGGACAGAAAGCAAGGACTCCGCTGGCTTCTGCCCAGCCGGAGAAGCCTAGGACAGGAGGGCTCTGAAGCCCCAGCACAAGGTCTGGACATGACACAGCAGGCAACAGGAGCCACCGTGGGCTCCAGGGAGTAACAGGAAGACAGTGGTGTTTTGGTCACACCCCCGACATTGTATGATGCCAAACCTGCATTCAAAGAAATGACTAGTTGTGCCAAGAACTCGGTGAACTTGGGGAAGGTGGGGGGGTGGCGTGAACCACAACCCTATGCTGATGCCACAAATGACAACGGATACACACACACAAATTCCAGGCTCTAATGACAGACAGCACTCTAGAATAAGGGTTTAAATAGTTTATTGCACTACACCATAAAAACCACATTGCCACAAATCTGTAACCTCAGGGGGCATCTGTGCTAGCCCAGCACTTCTAGTGTTAAAATGGATCCAATCACCTAAGGGTCTAGTTAAAAACCCAGATTCTCATTCCACAATTGTCAGTGGGACCTGAGGGTCTGCATTTACTTCTGAGCAGCTCCTCGGTGATGCCAGTGGACCACAGACCACAGTTTGAGTAGCAAATGACAAGATGAAACTGTGGATCTACTGGGATCACAGGTAGCAAATTAAGGACTTTAATCACAGGAGGAGAGAAAACTGTGAGCTGCCTGTGGTCTGCAACTGAGTACCCTAACCAACCAACTCATTTTCTATTCCAAAAATTCATGGTGGGGGTTCAGGCATACAGCAGGGCTGCCTTAAAGCCATCAGTAAATGAAAACCACCCCCTGCATTTCACAACTGCTGTCTAATTACCTTCTTGTAAACTCTTCCAGTGCCCTAAGCCAGCTTTCAAGTACTGATGCCACTAATCAAGACCTTGATAACAGAGCATAAAACAAACTCCAACAACAATTGCATTTGCTTTTCCTCCCACATGAGGCCACCCGTCAGTCAAGCGGCCAAGGGAAAAAGCACTTACCTTGTGAGAATCCCCCAGAAGTTTATCAGCTTTATGTAAATGAACGATCCGAGAAGAAACTGGAAACTGGTAAGGAACTGCCCCAATCCCAGCTACTTCTTTCCTGTCCCCGTGCTGTTAGATAATATGGAAGCTAAAAGAAGGTACTACTCCTCACCCCTTCTGCTGAGTCCCTTACTCAGGTCACCTACTTAGGCACACAGTGACCCACTTCAAGTTAACCCCATCAAAAACCACAATGCTCCCCCTCATGGCACAGTTCCAGAATCAGACAGCCTATGCTCTGTGGGGAGATGAGGCAAGCAGTAGATCAACAGAGCCACAATCACAAAGCATGTCTGAAGGCAGACCTGGACTCCACCTCCATGTAACCCACAAATTTAAACCACTATACACACACACACACACACACACACCAACAAATCAATAAACCAGGTGTCTAAGGCATGCAGAACCTCAGAAGGTATAATCCCTGAACTGGAGGGGTCGGGGTATGAGGGGATATATCACCCCAAGCTCATGACGCAAGCAGACTGTAAGTTCCCTGATGGCTGGTGCCTACCATGCTGGAGAAGCTCCTATTATCTGAGGCCAAAAGTTCTATAAAACATAACCAGGGCGGCGCCTGTGGCTCAGCAAGTAGGGTGCCAGCCTCATATACCGAAGGTGGCGGGTTCAAACCCGGCCTCAGATGAACTGCAAAACAAAAACATAGCCAGGCATTGTGGCGGGCGCCTGTAGTCCCAGCTACTTGGGAGGCTGAGGCAAGAGAATCGCCTAAGCCCAGGAGTTGGAGGTTGCTGTGAGCTGTGTGACGCCACGGCACTCTACAGAGGGTGATAAAGTGAGACTCTGTCTCTACAAAAAAACAAAAAAAAAACCATAACCAGTGCCAACTCCTCAGTGGAGATTAGGCCATTGGCTCTAGAAGGAATGAGGCTGGGGGTAAGCACTCCTGCCATGATGTTGACTAAGCAATATCTGAGGAACAAAAACTAATCTTCCCTCCGTAGCTGGACATAAGTGACTCACCCAAGATTACACAGTGACTAGTAACTCAAGTGCCCAGAGTTTCTTTCAACGAAATCACCACACTCCCCAGCGGCACCTGTAGCTCAGTGGGTAGGGCGCTGACCACATACACTGAGGCTGGTGGGTTTGAACCTGACCCGGGCCTGCTAAAAAAAAACAGTGACAACTGCAACAACCACAAAAAATAGCCAGGCATTGTGGCAGGTGCCTGTAGTCCCAGTTACCTGGAAGGCTGAGGCAAAAGAACTGCTTAAACCCAAGAGTTTGAGGTTGCTGTGAGCTGTAATGCCATGGCACTCTACCCAGGGGGACAGATTGAGACCCTGTCTCAAAAATGAATGAATGAATGAATGAATGAATAAACAAACAAATAAATAAATAACCACGCCCCTCCACCTCTACTTTGAACTCCTCTAGGAAGTCAGGATTAGGTTTGCTGCTTCTTTGCTCTTTACTCCTCCTGCCACCTTGGCCAACCTTCAGCACTCTTCTTCTTCCTGGGAAAGCAACACAACGTAACCCACCTGAGAGCTGGTCCTGGTTCTGCTTCCCACGAGATAGGTTGAGAGCAAAAGCAAGTCACAACCCCTCTTTAGGACTTAGCTTCCTCTGCTCTAAAATAAAGGGGTTAGTGGAAATGATGTCTAAGATCCTTTCCAGCTTGAAATAGAATAATTGGGAGCTTCATTGTACAATGAAGAGAGAAAAGAAGCTCCCCTAGGCCATGGCCCATGCCAGGCTGGTCCAGGCAACAGAAAAGAAGCTACGGTCCACAAAGAGCCTGTCCCCATGGTCCACCCAGAGCTTCCCCAACCCACACAAGAGGAGGAAAAGCAAGCCGCCAGCTGTCTCTCACAAATTTGCTAAGAAGAATTCCTTAATTAGAGTTTTTTGTTGTATTGCGGTTATTATTTCCTTTTTGATGACTTTTTTAAATTACAGAAATTATAAAAACTTAATTCGTGTTCATTACAGATAATGAGAAAACATTTTAGTTTTAATAACTTTTTAAAATCCTAAAATAAATATAATTTGTTACAGAAGAATTAGGAAACTTAAAAGAAAATTCAACCTGTGAACAGTATCTAAATATATTTATTAACTAACATTCTAATCGAGAACCAAAGAAACCCAAGAATTAGAATGAACTTTAGAGAGACACACAGGATGAGTCGTGAGCTCTGCCACATAACGTCATGGGGGTTACTATGATCCAGCCTCATCGCCCACTGGGGCGGAAGGGAGTAAGCAGGAACTTGTCTCCACTGTCTCTGACAGGTGGCCACCCAGCCTCTGCTTGAACACTTCTCGCTTTTCCAGCCCTTTTCTGGACAGCCTGGGCAATTTGGGGGACAGCTCCCTCAACAGTTCCTCCTGCAGGAGGGGGGAGTTACCTGCAGAGGCTTTAGACAGAGCTGGACTTAGGTTTAATTCCAGGATCATCCTCTTTACAGCTGCATGACCCTGGGAAAATCACTCAGCCTTTTTGAACTTCAATTTCCTCATCTCTGTGATGGGAATAACATACCTGCCTCATAGGGTTGTCATGGGATTTCGGTGAGAAAATGTATAGAGAGGACTTTGCTAGTACTAGCACGGCAGTGTAAGTAATCAATAAACAGTAAGTACTATCATTAAATGTAGCTTGTAACAACGGTTACCAGCCTCTTCCACTCTTATCCCCTCTAAGAAGTCATACTTTATAACATGATCCAGAATATAAAATATCTGTATATAAATATATAAAACTGAACAAATATTTTCAAGAAACAATGACGACCCATACATATCTGATCTACTCAGATTTTTCTTTCCTATTTCATTCTTTTAAATTGCTGGTCTTGATCACCAAATTGCGCAACCCTTGCAACTTGCAGTTGGAAAACACTGACTTATATGAAAGCCAAATAACTCTTCCTATAGCTTCTGCCTTTCAATTTTAGCTTTACTTTCTGGAACCACACAGAAATCTATTTCGTCTTCCACATGCTAGACTTTCACATTTAAGGCATTCTCCATTCTCTCAAGCAGTCACTGTATGTGACTGGGCTGCCCTTCCCTCTCTCCTGGCTGCCTTCCTTCCTCTTCCCTCTGTCCCCTCCCATCACTGCCATCCAGGACGGCCACGCTCATTCAGCAGTTGCACTGCCCCTCTGGTGGCTTCTAGGCAGCCTCGGCTCAAGCAGCTTTGGCATGAGCATCTTTTAGAATATTTCCACTGCATGCCCCGTCCACCCCCAGAAGAACTCATTTTGGTTTCGTCTAGACCCTTCCTGGCTCCTCTCTGAAGCTGGTTCTTTCATACAAACCTGTTCCCTCTGCTTCCTCTGTTCTTCCACAAGTTATATCAGGGCTGATCAAACAAGAGAGCGAAAGTGAGGAAGGGTTTCAATGTGCATATTTGAGCCAAAACCTACAACCAGAAGGTGCCCCTTTCTTACTCATTTCTGAACTAGCTGTGCCTGCTAACCCTGGAACCAAACCCATCAGGCCTCACCGCCCAGCCACATCTATGTCCCTTCACTGTGAAAGGGCCCTGCGATAAGGAATAGAGCACCTGGGTGCAAGCACAGCCCTCCGGAGCTAAGATCCGCCAGCACCACTTGCATGGGCAGGAAACGATAAATATCAGATACAGCCACAGTTTCCCATATCCTATCTGCGCTTGTGGTGATCAAAAATTGCGCTCGTGGTAATAAAAAAAAAAAAATAAAATGCACTCATATGCACAAAGTGCCATTACTCTGATAGCGAACATTTTGTAATTTGGGTTAGAAAAAAAAGTTTCGAAAGCCATGACAAAAAGGTTTATTCTACCTTCAAATCCTCAGCTGGCCCCTACTCATTCTCATCACTGCACTCAGAGAGTTTGTCTCAAACACATTCAAGAGAATCCCTCACACAGGGAGAATCCTCATAAACCTGCCCCCCAACATGTATGGCTTTTTGTATAATTTGTATGCCTAAAAAATACACTTTTTTTTTTTTGGCCGGGGCTGGGTTTGAACCCGCCACCTCTGGCATATGGGGCCGGCACTCTACTCCTTGAGCCACAGGCGCCACCCAAAAAATACACTTTTAAGTTTTTATTGACTCGAAAATTTAATAAAAGATATCATGCTGTATAAAATATTCAGGGTCTTGCTTTTTTAAACTCAGCATTATATTAATATTACTAAGATTCACTCACATCCTTGCCTGTAAATGTTGTTCATTCATTTTGCTGCCATATAACAATGTCATGTGACCACAATGCATTCACCCATTGGGTTTCTAGGTTTTTTTGTTATCCAAAGTGCTACCAGGAACATTCTTAGTATAGACATCATGCTGCCTATGTGGACAACTTTCTCATAATTATTATATACCTAGGGGTGGAAAAGACACACAGTATGTGAATGTACAACCTTAAGAGAAACAAATTGAATATCTCTAATCTGAAAATCCAGAATGCTCCAAAATCCTAAGCTTTTTCAGCACCAACATGATATCACAAGTGGAAAATTCCATACTTGACCTCACACGACCTGTCACAGTCCAAATGCAGTCAAAACTTTGTTTCATGCACAAAATTATTAAAAATATTATATAAAATGATGGCCTGGCTGGGAGCCCTGCTCACACCTGGAATCCCAGCACTCTAGGAGGCCAAGGAGGGAGGATCACTTGAGCTCAGGAGTTGAAGACCAGCGTAAGCAAGAGTGAGACTCTGTCTCTATTAAAAAGAAATAGAAAAAATCAGCTGAGCATTGTGGTAGGTGCTTGTAGTCCCAGCTATTCAGAAGGCTGAAGCAGGAGAAATGCTTGAACCCTGTAGTTTAAAGTTGCTCGAGCTAGGCTGATGCAATAGCACTTTAACCTGGGGCAACAGACTTAAGACTGTTTCAGAAAAAAAAAAAAAAAACAAAAAAAAAACCTATGGCCTGAAATGGTGGCTCATGCTTGTAATCCCAGTACTTTGGGAAGTTGAGGGAGGAGGGTCACTTGAGGCTAGGAGTTCAAGACCAGCCTGGGCAACATAGTGAGACACACCACCCATCTCTCAAAAATTTTTTTCAAAAAATTAGCCAGGCATGGTAGCACATGCCTATTATAGTTTCAGCTACACGGAGACCGAAGCAGGATGATCACTTGAGCTCCGAAATTTGAGGCTGCAGTGAGCTATGATCATGCCACTGCTCTTCAGCAGGGGTTTCACAGCAACTATTTAGACTTGGGTTCCATCCCCCAAATATTTCACTATATTATCTCAAAGAATCCAAAATCTGAAAACATCCTAAATCCAAAACACTTCTGGTCCCAAGAATTTTGGATAAAGGGTAGTCAACATGTAATACCAAACTGCCTTTCAAAGCAGGTGCGTTCATATACACTTCTACCAGCAGCCCGCAAGAAACCATGATGACCTATAGTCTCTCCCTGTTTACCGGTAAGACAGGGATAAAGTGGAATCTCACTGTCAAGTGTATTCCCTCGTTACTAATGAAATTAAGTGTCTCATCATAAAAAGAGACCTAACTCCTTATCCTTTTCTTTCACGGTTCATATCATAGACTATAATTAAATATTTGTGGGATTATTTGATTAAAGCCCATCACTATGCCTATTTTATTCACCACTGTATACTGCATGACGGGAGCAAAGCAGAGCTCTGTGTTATCTTGTGAATTAACAAGCGCGTGAATAACTGACTAACGAGACTATTCAGTCAGCCTTCAGGCTCTAACCTGATTTTATTAAAAGCCTAGGCTCATGAGTCAGGGTCTGACCTTCCCTGCTGAGTAATCATGGGGCTAGAAGTGATGAGGTGGTACCTCCAAACCTGGCCTGAAGAGAGGGAAGGGTCTAGAGAGGACAGTGGCCAAGTCCAGTGTCGGCCCAGGGCAGTTAGTGGCATCTCCTCAGTAACAGTAACAGTAACATTCCACATTCATGGCCACACACTTCACACTGACAGCTACCACTTACACGACGTGCTTACTCGATTATTTGTCCGATCCTTTCAACATCTCTATGGAATGGATATGACACCCTCGTTTCACAGAAAAAAAAAGGCTCCAGGATGCTAAACAAGAGCCCAGTCACAGAGCAGCCCACGAGGGGCAAACACAGAGTCGGAGTCAGACCAAGGTCAGTACGGCCCTAGAGCCCATGCCCTTTCCACACTACCCGCCTAACTGTGACCTGACCTCTTTATCTTCCTTGCATGGGGTTGCTTTTCCTATCCTCCCCACCAAAGTTCCCCAGACTCCCAAGTTTTGTTCCACTTCTCACAGAGGCTTTCCCTGCACTTGGAAAGGTGCTCTGAAGTAAAATGCCACCCTATTGAATATCCCTTCTGTCTGCACTGATCACACACTTACCTAGCAGGTCCTTGGCTGCCGATACCGGTGACACCCAGCAGGTTGGAAAGGGGGCATCAGCCAGGCCCAGCTCTCCTAGAGTTCTCCTAAGTCAACAGTCTGCATCGTAGAGGTTCTGCAGAAACCAGCCCCTATCCAACTTCCTAAGACTTTTTACTGCAACTGCAGACATCCAGTACATGCTTGCTCTACCCCAGGCACACGACATGCCTTAACTCCACAAGAAACTATACAGCCCCCCAAATCATACAATCCAGACCAAGGCATGGAAATACGCATGTGGAATTATGTGAAGGGAACAAAAGAACAACTCGAAAATAGTACCTACCTGCCAAATATACGTAAACACAGCACCCACACACAGGTGAATAATATAAAGGGAACTGAGTACTCACCAGACCAGGGGTCCTCAAACCGCGGGCCACATGCTTCGGTGTGAATTGTATTTGTTCCCGTTTTGTTTTTTACTTCAAAATAAGATACGTGCAGTGTGCATAGGAATTTGTTCATAGTTTTTTTTTTTAAACTATAGTCGGGCCCTCTAATGGTCTGAGGGACAGTGAATTGGCCCCCTGTTTAAAAAGTTTGAGGACGCCTGTACTAGACTCTTCAGTAAAGTTACTTAGATTTCCAATGAATTCCCCAAAGCTACCTGTCAACTATTTATAACAGGTGTGGTTTGAAAGCAACGCCTACTAACAATAGCAAAGAATTATTCCTAGCAAGAATGAAAACTCCATGAGGGTCATGACCACATTTATTTTGTTCACAACTGTATCTCTAATGAGGGGGTCAAAGGAGTTGGGCTGGGCCAGAGTCAGCGGCTATGGTCTGCCTGCTAAATCCAGCCAAACTCTTCATTTTGTAAATAAAGTTTGATCAGAATACACATGTGTTCATTCATTTACTTGTGGTCTATGGGTGCTTCGTGCTACAATGAAAAGTTTAGTAGTTACGACACAGACACAGTCCACAAAGTAAAAATATTCACTCTCTGGCTCTTTATAGAAAGTTCACCAGTCCTTGATTCTGATGCTTAGCCTGGTATTCTGCACATAGTGAATAATATGTCCCAAATCAATAAACTCAGTTTATGAATTTATTATATAAGTTTAAAACCTTATAAATGTATTACTAGGTTTATTTCAAACAGACCTAAATTGAGGTAATATACAAGAACGAAGGCCTTATGCACCCAGGACGCATAATAACAAGTACCTAGCCAATGAGAGATATATTCTCTTTTATATTAAAAAAAAAAAAAAAAAGTGGACTCCCGACACTATCAGCAAGAGGTATGTATGTCTTTTTTGTTTTGTTTTGTTTTGTTTTTGCAGTTTTTGGCCAGGACTGGGTTTGAACCTGCCACCTCCAGCATATGGGGCCAGCGCCCTACTCGTTTGAGCCACAGGCATGGCCCAAGAAGGTATGTATGTCTTAAGCATTTTCTTCCTTACTGGAAAAGGATTACAGCAAGTCATGCACTCCCCAAAGCTATGGTTAGTATCCTGCCGCCATTGGCTTGCAGTAGAGACAGCTGATGAGGGCTTGGGGTGCCATCTGGGGCCAGAAGTAGGAGACAAGTCTGGGTAACCAGTCAAGATGCTGTAATAATCCCCAAGCAGGACTGAAAGGAGGATTCTGAGCCTTATATTCTGAACAACTAAACAACAGGCCCAGAACCAACTAGGGTGAAATCATTTCATTTATTTCCTACATAACTTCTGGTCTGGACAATGCATCAGTAAACAATTGTAGGCTCAATTATTTTCCCCTTAATTTATCAGTGCATCTGCATTATAATGTAACTGTGTATTTTTAGTTCTGCAGACTTGATTATTCAAAGGCTGATCATTCAGTTGGTGGCTTTTTCAAGCTCATTATGGCCCTAAGACCAGAAGACAGGAGAGAGGAAATGAAAGGAGGTGAAACTCAAATCAGAGGGTGTCCCTACTTTATTAGCAGATGAGACACCAAGATTGGGGTGGAGGGCTGGTAGAGGGTGGGGCTTGAGGGGTGGGGCTTGAGAGCTGGGGCTCTCCACACACACCCTTATCAGAGACTCACTTCTGACATCACTGCTCATTGACAATCAATCAGTAATTACACTGGCCTGGCTCCATAATGACCCAAGAATATTACTAAACTCTCTTCCTTCGTTCATATGGAAAAACCAAAACTCAAAAGGAGATCAGAGTGGAAATTCTGAGGCCTAGAACCAACCCTTAGCCTGCTGAAGTCAGAGGACAGGTCTGCCAGACTCTGAAAAGCCTGAGGATGGATTCTTTTAGGGAAATATTTAGAAAAGAATGCTGGGAGGAGTTTAAGCCACTTCCTCATGGAGCCCGCCTCCCTTTCCCTCCCATCCACACACATTAATTATTCCCAGCAGGCTTTCCCACTTCCCAGGAACCCACAGATAAAGGAAAAGTCCAGCACACTGGCTCTGAGCCCTGGGTCCCTCCCAAGGTCCCTGGCCGCGTCCCTCCTGCAGTGGGATGAGTCGGGGTTGGAGGTTTGACTCCAGTCCAAGGCCCACTGGCCCTTCAACCTCATCTGTGCCCAGCAGGCGCTCAGTGAATGCTGTTGAATAAATGAATGAAATCCACTCCATATTTTAAGTAAAAACCGTCACACCCAAGGAGGATCACACTCCTGATTTCTCTAATGACATCATTCCTCCAACTGCACTATACAAAGTGTACCTCGCTTCTCTCTCCTCTCCAGCCTGCTGCCTTTCTTCTCCTATCCTGAGCACTGGTGGCTGGAGAAACCCTCTAGTGTCCTCCTTTCCAGCCGACCACAGACTTTCTGTGGATTGTCCTCTGGAAGGTCTGGGGAGCCCTGCTCACCCCAGCCCAGTAGTCTGCAGCCGTCCTAAGTGAACCCACCACAGGAGAAAACCAAGGAAGGGGGGAAATGGAAGAAGGCTCCCGCTGCTGCCGCCCCCTCTCACTTTCCCTGGGGCCTCAGCTCTGTCAGATTTTGAAGCATAATGAGTTTTGTTTCATAACAGTCTTAAATGAACTGGAAGGGGGAAGGGGATGACAATGATAAAAATCTTAATTAAAAAAAATTCCTACAGGCAAAGAGATTTTTCCAGATCCTCAGATGTGATAAAAGTCTCTTGAGCTGGGGGCCCTACAGAGCCCCCAAGGACACAGCATTCGGCATGCACCCACAGAGTGCCTACTATGCGCCTGCAGTGAACAAACTCGTGTTCTGGGCCAGGGGAGACAGGCAGCAAAGGTAACGAACAAGTACATTTTATAGCATGGTAGGAGATTAAATGGTTTTGGAAAAAAAGAAAAAGCAGAACAGGTAAAGAGGATGGGGAATTCAGACAGAAGGCAAGGCGCAGCGTTGAATAGGTGAGGAAAGCCCTATTGAGACAGAGAGCGACATCCGAGCAAAGGCTTGACAAAGGCGAGAGAGCAAGCCACAGACATGGGTATCTAGGTGCTGGAAGAGCAACCCAAGCAGAGAGGACAGACTGTGCAAAGGCCCTGGGGCAAGAACATGCCAGGTGTGTCCAGGAATAGCCAGGAGGCCGGTGTAGGTGGAAAGGAGTGTGTGAGGTGGACAGCAGAAGACAGAGCCACAGGGAGATCTTCTGACCACTGCAAGGACTTTGGCTTTCACTGCCCAAGGTGGGGGCCTCTGAGGGGTTGTAAACAGGGGAAGGAGAGGTTTCTCTTCAATTCTCTGTCACCCCATCATTCTTCCCAGCAATCTCCTTTGACACCATTTAAAGAACACAGATCAAAGCCCTCTCCGCCTAATCAATACAAATCATAAATTCATACAACCCTAAGAAAACCAACAAGTTCCCCAAACTCTTTTTTTTTTTTTTGTCCCAGACAGAGCCTCAAGCTATCACCCTGGATAGAGTGCTGTGGCATCACGGCTCACAGCAACCTCCAATTCCTGGGCTCAAGCGAGTCTCTTGCCTCCGCCTCCCAAGTAGCTGGGACTACAGGCGCCTGCCACAACACCCGGCCATTTTTTTTGGTTGCAGCCATCATTGTTGTTTGGCAGGCCCGGGCTGGATTCGAACCCGCCAGCTCAGGTGTACATGGCTGGCGCCTTAGCCGGTTGAGCCACAGGTGTCGAGCCTTTTTTTTTTTTTTTTTTTAAATATTTTTTTCTCCCCATTGCTTTTTCATTTTGCAAGCTCAAGGTAATTTTGTATGCCAGGACCCCTAAATTTATTTTATTTTATTTTATTTGCAGTTGGGCTGGGGCTGGGTTTCAACCCGTCACCCTCGGCATATGGGGCTGGTGCCCTACTCACTCAGCCACAGGTGCTGCCCAAGTTCCCCAAACTCTTATGCCATCTTCCTACACTCCAAGAAGCAAGGAGTTGACGATCTTTTTTTCCATTAACAGTCGCTGACCCAAAAGAGAAATAGAAAATGCTAATAACTAAAAACAGAGAAATAGTAATTGCATACATCAAATGTTTTGAGACAGCAAAAGTTACAAGCTTGCTTTTAGACTAAAAGCAGAAAACAAAATTTACCCAATAAATAGAATATGTATTTTAAAATACACATGGTACTTAAGACCTATATAATTAGCAATTAATAGAAAAGAGGAAAGAAAAGGCGGTGCCAGTGGCTCAAAGGAGTAGGGCACCAGCCCCATATACCGGAGGTGGCAGGTTCAAACCCAACCCTGGCCAAAAAATGCAAAAAAAAAAAAGAAAGAAAAGAAAGAGAAAAAAAGATGAGTAGGAAGAAGAAAGATGGGAATGGGTACAAGGAAAACAGAACTACGAACAGAGAGGAACAAGGGAGATATACGTAGAAAAGTATAGAAAGCTCCAAGAGAAAGGCAGAAAGACAAAGGGACTCAAGTTCAACAGGGTCTGAGGTTCACTCTTTATTCACTCTGCAGTTTATTAGGTCCAAAGCACCAGTGCTTAATCTTTTCAATCCCTGCTGCCCCGTGTCTGCCCTGATACTCCAATTAGTGGGCCCTCTATTTACACCTCTTTATCCTTACGCTAAGCAGACCTGGAGGAAGATTAAATTACTCTTCCTCTCTAAATGGCAAAGGCAGGGGCCCACCCAACACTAGCCAGTCAACCCAGAGGTGAAAGTAAAAATTCACTTGTCATTAAACACACACCAAGGACCCTCCCAACAGATACACTACAAGCCACAAGGGCAGCCTTACCTGGTCAAGCTATAAACTTCCAGCAGCACCTTTTGTCAATGGCACTTCCTTTCCCAAGTTGTCCCCATCTTCCTACCCACCTCCTACTCTGTAGAGGAAAAAAGAAGCCCAATGAAGAGAACACTGAGGAAGCCCTAAAATAAGCTAAAATAGTTAGAAAGGAAGTAGTAACAAATTAGAACAATTAGCTCAAGGTAGTATAGCGTAGTGGGTAAAGGCTCAGGTTCTAGACTCAGACTGCAGGGCTCAGCTCTGCTACGGACAAGCTGTGTGTGACCTTGGGCAAGTACCCTCTTGTGCCTCAGATTCATCCTCTCTAAAAAGAGAACTAGTAATAATACCTATGTCCTGAGGCTTTTAGGAGAATCAAAGTCAATATTATACAGCATGTAAAAGAATGTGTGGCACGTGGTAAACATTATATGACTGTATCTAAAAAAATAAAAACACTTTTCAAAAGTAAAGTTTCTTTCTGAACCATCTGAGAGAGAAAAGGTCTATAGTTTTATTTTGGTACATGTCATATGCATAAAAACAATCACTACTGATTAATGTTTTCAATTCTGATCATCCCTACTCCATACCTTTCAAAACGAACAAAATGCTTTGGCGAAGATATATAAGTATATTTGTTGCAGCATTATTCACAAAAGCAAATCATCAGAAATGACCTAAGTATCTAATGATTGAAGGGTGGCTTAGTAGATTATAAAAACTATACTAAGGAGTTTGTGCAAAAATATTAAAAATCATCTAACAAAGATTTTGTAAAGATGTGGAAAATATTAATAAAGTCAAGTAAAAAATACAAAATTAGACTTCACTTTCAGCTATTATAGCATAGCTGATATTAAACTAACCCTCCTGTACAGCATTACAAAGATAGATAAAATACAAAATGTAGTAGAATCTCTATAAGTTGACCACCCAAGCAACCACCCAAGGTAACAAACTGGTAACATACGGAGGTGATCAATATAAGGAACTTAGCCTAGTGTATATGTATACGTGGTGCATGTCTGGTCTATGGAAATTAGGTGGTCAATGTAGGGAGATGATCAACTATAGAGGTTCTACTGTAATTACAGTAACAACTGAAGGTATGGGAGTACAAGGCAGCTAGGACTTGAGAGACCAAGATCCTATACAGAAGGGAAGCATAATAAGGTGAATCACATATCAGTGAACCATTTCCCCACAAGACATTTGCCAATTTGGTGCAAGGAACCCAGAGGTAAAACAGAAAGCAGCAAATTAAAGCTTGTAGCAATTTTGTCACTGGACAGAAAAGACAAATACAGAATTCAGGGCTATGAAGGCATCCAATATTTGAGAGGCCAAGATCCCAGAGAAAAGTGAACCCCACACAGAAATGAGCCCAATATTCCACAGGCAATTTCTCCTCAAGGCATTTGCTAAAACCTAAACCATGTGTGTGCAGACCTAGAACCTAGGAATCCAGCAGAAAGAAGCTGTTAAATCACAAAAGCATGAAACAAAGATTGTGGTAGTTTGACAGTGGCAAGGAGACAAAACCTGATTGGGGATCAGGGCCAACCAAGGAGGAAGGACTCTAAAAGAACTTACTCTACAACGAAGGGCAAATCAGACATAGAGAAGTTTTAACTGAATCAAGGTGACAGAACATCCTGAACATCTACATTTTCTATGTAAAATGCCCAGCATTCAAACAAAAATTACCAAGCATGTCAGGAAACAGGACCAAACCAAGAGAAAAATATAATCAATAAAAACAACCCCCATGGCTGATTCAAATACTAGAGCTATCAGATAGAACTTTAAAATATGGTTTTATGAGCCATTTCTTGAGCAACGGTTAATATGCTCGAGAAAAGTAGGACTTTTAGGGAATTTCTTTTTTCTTTTTTCTCTCTCTCTCTTTTTTTTTTTTTTGAGACAGAGTGTCACTATGTTGCCCTCAGTAGAGTGCTGTGGCACTGCAACCTCTTGGACTTGAGTGACTCTCTTGCCTCAGCCTCTTGAGTAGCTGGGACTACAGGCGCCCGCCACAATGCCCATCTATTTTTTGGTTGCAGTTGTCATTGTTCTTTAGCAGGCCCAGGCCAGGTTTGAACCCGCCAGCTTTGGTGTACATGGCTGGTGCCCTAACCACTGAGTAACAGGTGCCAAGCCACTTTTAGAGAATGTCAACAAAGAACTAGAATCTAAAAAAAGTTTTAAACAGAAATCCTACTAGTAAAATACAGTCACTAAAATTAAGAATTGAATAGATGGCTCGGTATCAGTTACATATACCAGGGCTGGCAGATTCAAACCCAGCCCGGGCCTGCCAAACAACAATGACAACTACAATCATAACCACAAAAAGAATTGAATAGATGAGTCTGGCAGCAAAAGGAACAGTAGAAGAAATGATTCATGTACTCAAACACAGGTCAGTTAAAAAAAAAATTCATATCAAAGCACAGAATGTAAACAACAATGGCAACTACAACCAAAAAAAAAAAAAATAGCCAGGTGTTGTGGCAGGCGCCTGTAGTCCCAGCTACTTGGGAGGCTTAAGCAAGAAAATTGGTTAAGCCCAAGAGTTAGAGGTTGCAGTGAGTTGTGACGCCATGGCACTCTACCGAGGGCGACATAGTGAGACTCTGTCTCAAAAAAAAGGCACAGAACATAAAGAAATGTGGTTCAAAGGAGTGGGGCACTGGCCCCATATGCCAGAGGTGGTGGGTTCAAACCCAGCCCTGGCCAAACGCTGCTAAAAAAAAAAAGAAGAAGAAGAAGAAATGAGCTTCAGAGACATGGGAGAAACCATAAAAGGGTCTATCTAACACATGTGTAGAAGTCTGTGAAGGAATGTAAAGCAACATGGGGCAAAAGCAATATTTGAAGAAAACAATCCAAGATTTTTCTAAAAACTGGCCCAAATCAATAAGCCATGACTTCTAGAAGCTCTCCAAACTCCATGGGGCACACATACAAAGAAAGTCATGCCTATCCATATTGTAGCAAATAATAATAATTTTTAAAAAGCCAAAGATGAAATAAAGATGTTACATTCAAGAGAACCACAGTAAAACTGACAAATGACTTTTTCACAAAAACGAAGGAAACCAAAAAGCAATGGAATAACATCTCTAAAGGACTAAAAGAAAATGAGATGAGCCCAATTTCTATACTCAGTGAAAATATCTTCTATCTTCTAACCATGAAGGTGAATAGAAGACATTTTCAGGCAAAAAGTGGGAGAACTGTGACACCAGCAGATACCCCCCACCATACACAGGCACACACATACACAAACATATACACCCCTGATAAGAGTTCAGGCAAAAGGAAATGAAGCTGAGAGAAAACCATTGTTGTACAGGAATGGATTAGTCTAAATTATTAACTGTTTAAAACAATGTCTTGTGAGGTTTAATTCAGAGAGGAAATTAAAATACACAAGATCTCAAAAGGCATAAAGGAGGTAAAAGGAATCTCCATGTTGGAAGTAGCCTGCATTTTCCAGCAACTTGTTAAAACATTGAGTTAGGGTAGGTTTTTTCAAAAAAGGTACAAAATCTCAGAAGGAATTAACATACAAAGATGTATATATTGAAAAAATACTAGAAGGAACCATGCCATCTCTTATAAAAGAGGTTTCTTTTTTTTTTTTGGCAGTTTTTGGCCGGGGCTGGGTTTGAACCGGCCACCTCTGGCCTATGGGGCCAGTGCCCTATTCCATTGAGCCACAGGCACCCCCCATAAAAGAGGTTTCTATCTAGATAATAGAACGATGGCTAGTTTTCATTTTCTTTATACTCTTCACCATTTTTGTAGGACATCTTTCTCTCAATATTTTGTTATGTATATACAGCAACAGTACCGTATGTTTGCAAGAAGTGGCAGCCTTTATTTTCTTATAAAGGTTCAAAAAGGACAAATTCCTGTACAATTAAACAGACACTCAATAATTCCACAGCTAATTATTAGCAACATATATTCAGTCAAGAATGTCGTTTGTCTGCAGATACAAACCAGATACCTAATAAAAACTGTATTCTAGTCAAGGGGCTCGGTCCCTCCACATTAGGCAAAACAGAAGAATCACTCCTAAAGTCTTCTTTCAATAAGCATGAGGAAATTCTACTTAGCAGAAAGTATCACTTTTGATAATAATTCAGGTCGTGTGCATGGACTTTCCATAACAGAACTCTAAACACATTGCTAAAATGGCAAGTAATAGTCATCATGCAAGAGACATTTGTACTCCACCTTGAAGCAAGAAAAATCTGGGCCCCAGAGAAGCAATGCATATTGTTTAGAAGACAATCCATGCTGCACAAGAATTATCATTTTTTTCTTTTTCTTTTTTTTTTTTTTTGGAGACAGAGTCTCACTCAGCTGCTGCCCAGGCCAGAGTGCTGTGGCATGAGAGCTCACAAGTAACTTCAAACTCCTAGACTCAAGCAATCTCTTGCCTCAGCCTACCGAGTAGCTAGGACTATAGGTGCCCGCCACAACGCCCGGCTATTTTTTTGAGGCAGTTTGGCTGGGGCAGGGTTTGAACCCACCACCCTTGGTATAGGGGCCGGTGCCCTACTCCTTTGAGCCACAGGTTCCGCCCAATGTTCACTCTTTTTAATACAGTAATTCTCCTTTCTAGGAATTTATCTCAAAAAATAATCTGAAATGTGCTCAAAGATATATTTATACGGATGCTTATCAAGGCATTACTTATAGTAGTTAAAGCTAATTTCCAATAATAGGGACTAGTTAAATAAATTATGGAACCCATTGCCCAGTACATGATAGGTGCTCCATAAATATTTGTTGAACATAGAAGCCATATGAAAGGATGCTGAGCAACTATTTTTTTAAAGTTTCCAAAGAATACTTAATGAGACAGATATTAAATCACACTCAAAATAACCCTAATGCTATTTTTAAAGCATAATGTTATAGGAAATATTTATTGAGAATTTACTATCTGCTGGGCACAACCCCAAGTATTTTACATATAATCATTTCATTTCACTTAGCCCTGTTGTTATTTCTAGTGAGGAAGGAATCCTGCATTTAAACCCAGGCAGTCTGACTCCGGAGTTTAAACTCTTAATAACCAGACTACAATGCCTTAACAAAATATTGGAATGAGCTGGCACAGCAGCTCAAGTCTGTAATCCCAGCACTCTGAGAGGCTGAGGCGAGAGGATCCCTTGAACTCAAGAGTTGGAGACCAGCCTGAGCAAGAGTGAGCCACTCAGGAGGCTGAGGCAAGGGAATCACTTAAGCCCAGGAGTTTCAGGGTGCAGTGAGCTACGATGAGGTCACTGCACTCTACCCAGGGCAAAAGTCTGATACTCTGTCTCAAAAAAATATATATATATTGAGCGCCGCCTGTGGCTCAGTTGGAAAGGTGCCGGCCCCATATACCGAGGGTGGTGGGTTCAAGCCCGGCCCCGGCCAAACTGCAACAAAAAAATAGCCAGGCGTTGTGGTGGGTGCCTGTAGTCCCAGCTACTCGGGAGGCTGAGGCAAGAGAATCAGCTAAGCGCAAGAGCTGGAGGTTGCTGTGAGCTGTGTGAGGCCACGGCACTCTACCAAGGGTGACAAAGTGAGACTCTGTCTCTACAAAAAAAAAAAAATATATATATATAAATATAGTAAATATTTATATATAATTATGTAATATATATAATGTATATATTTACATATAATATATATAACAGGAGTAATTTTTTATTTTCTTCCTTATCCTTGTCAATATTGTCCAAATCCTCTACAATCACCATATATTATTTGTAATCTCCTTCTACAAAAATAAAATATTGTGGGCCAGGCGTGGTGGCTCACGCCTGCAATCCCAGCGCTGTGGGAGGCCGAGGAGGGTGGATTTCCAGTGCTCACAGAGTTCGAGACCAGCATAAGCATGAGTGAGCCAGAGTAAAAGGCCCCATCTCTACCACCAGGAAAGAACACCGCGGGCGTTGTGGCGGGCGCCTGTAATCTCAGCTACTTGGGAGGCAATCGGCCCCAGAATCGCTACAAGGAAGGACAATGGGAAAAAAAAAAAAACAAGGAAACTAAGAAAAGTAAAAGCCAGCTAAAATTAAAAGCAAAATAAAAAAAAAAAAAAACCCACAAAAAAATAAAAAATAAAATAAAATATAAATAAATAAATAAAATATTGTGAACTACTTTCACTTACCCATGTACACAATTTCACTAAAAAAGCCTTAACTCTAAATAAATCTTTGAATCCTATCTTCTCCAGGCCTGATAGGCAGGAAAATGTTGTGCAAATCTGAGTTCCAACATTCCAACAAGGGAAGGTGGATGAACCGAGAGCCCGACCCAGAGACTCCGGAGTCCATGACTCCTGTTCCACAAACATATTACCACCATCTTGCTTAGAAAGGGAGGATTTTTACACACTATCTGCCAGGTAATCTGCCCAATAATCTATCCAAGTACATGTGACCATCTCAGGAAATGAAGGTTTAGGAAGGTCAGGTGATTTTCCCAACATCACGCAGGGCACTCTAGCTCCTGATGAAAGTCCCCCACCTGCAGCCTAGCTGCCAAAGGTTCCTCCCAAATCATCAGGAACAACTGGGGCAGAGCTGAGAGCATCTCCTGGTGGAAGTTAACAACAGAGAATGTGTGTGTGAGACCCACACACACCATGCCCAAAGCCCAGGTTACAGTACACAGAGGCCACCCTCACAGAGTTTCACCCCCTTAGAAAATGATCATTCAAAGCACTTGTCCATTTTTCATCTCGACTGACTCACAATAAATCTTTTCAGTCAGGAAAGCAAAGGCACTGAGGATAAGGACAGTGAGGATCCAAGAATTAGACAGCTGTCCCAAAACAGGCCCAGAGTGCAGGTGCGGTGCCCTGTCAAAGGTATTAGAACAATCCTGTTTTCTGAACACCAACTGGTAAGGCTAAATGGGAGGCAGGATAAGCGAGAAAAGTACCTGCTTTTACAGTCTCCCAGGTCTGGGTTCCTGAGTTTGAATCCCTGCCCTGCAATTTAGTAGGCATGCGACCTTGACCAAGTTTCTTAACCCCTTGTGCCTCCATTTCCTTACCTGTATAATGAGGATAATAATGCCTTCCTCATGGAGTTGGTCTCAGGGTTAAATGGAATAATATATCTAAAATGACAGCATGCACCTGCACTTAGTAGGTAGCTGTCATGTTCTGAAATAAGTCCTATACCACACATGCACAATATGAGGTCGCCATGGCCAGAGCATGGCCATTCCTTCCTAAAGAAAATAATTCTCTTGTGCCTCTCTAAATTCTGCTATCCTGGTTCCTCTCAACTACTTCAAAGAAAGTAAACTGATCTCAGTTACTTTCCACATTCCTTTCTAAAATTTACCCCAAAAATGTCCATCAGAAGGACCAGGCATGGGTCGATGTCTGAGACTGAAGGCTGAGAACCCAGCCTCTCTGTTCTCAGCTTCTACTTAGATCAGAGCAGAAGGTTTTTTTTTTTTTTTTATTGATTGGTCTTTTTTTTTTTTTGAGACAGAGTTTCACTTTGTCACCCTTGGTAGAGTGCTGTGGCGTCACAGCTCACAGCAATCTCAAACTCTAGGGCTCAAACCATCCTCTTGCTGTAGACTCCTGAGTAGCTGGGACTACATGTGCCCACCACAATGCCTGGCTATCTTTAGAGATGAGGTCTTGCTCTGGCTCAGGCTGGTCTTGAACTCATGAGCTCAGGCAATCCACCCACCTCGGCCTCCCACAGTGCTAGGGTTACAGGCATGAGCCACCACGCCCAGCCAGCAGAAGGGTTTAGATACAGAATGACATGGCGTGGGACATCCGGAAGGAAAACAAGCATGTGAGCATAGGAAGGGATGGGAAGGAGAGCAACCCAGCAATAAAGCAGAGTGGAAAGGGAATGCTCCAGAGTACATGGCTGAGGGCATCGTCAAGCAGGAAAGGGGTGAGGGACACAGAGGAAGTGAAAGGATTTCCTTCAGCAGTCCTCTTGACAAACAGCGTGTGAGCTGGAGAGAGAAAAAGGCCGCACCTTCAAAGGAAGGTGATGCTCTTCCTTCAATATCGCTGATATTGCCTTCGTTGTCCAGGCCCTGAACCCTATTGTGCCTTGTTTCTAACACTTTCCTAACAGATCTCTGGGCCTGTAGACTCAGCTCCCCTGCACACCTGTCCTCAGCATCTCTCTGAGTGGATTTTTTAATACATATGTGTGACTTGACTCCTTTTCCTTGCAAACACTTCCTCACTCCAAACTTTTCAGTGACTCCCCTCCTGCCTCTAGGGTCAAGACCAAGTTCTATAACATGGCACCAGGTTCTCCCTGCCCAATCTCTGCTTACCTCTCCAGCCGTATCAGCTGGCAACTGACACGGAGACTTTGCACGTGCCAGCCCCCAGGCTGAGTGCTAGGAACACAAAGATAAACCAAACATGATGAACAAGGATGAACAAGACACAGCTTAAAAGGCCAGGCACCATGGCTCACACCTGTAATCCTAGCACTCTGGGAGGCCAAGGTGGGTGGATTGCTTGAGCTTAGGAGTTCGAGACCAGCCTGAGCAAGAGTGAGACTGTATCTAAAAATAGAAAAATTAGCCAAGTGTTATAGTAGGTACCTATAGTCCCAGCTACTTGGGAGGCTGAGGATTGGGAGGCAAGAGGATTGCTTGAGCCCAAGTTTGAGGTTGCTATGAGCTAGACACCATGGCACCAGGGTAACAGGGTGAGACTCTTGTCACACACACACACACACACACATACAAAATTCTGTATCTATGCTGTCCATTATGTCAACCAACATCCACGTATAGCTATGAACACTTGACATGTGGCTAGTACAACTGGGAGACTGGATTTTTAATTTTATTTAATTTTTAGTTAATTTAAAGTGAAATAGCTATGAATGGGTAGCTACCATATTGGACAGTTCTAAAGGATCAAACTGAAGGTGATGGAAAATGAAGTTAGACTGTGCTATAGACCAAATGTTTGTGCCCCTTCAAATCACATGCTAACCCACAAGGGATGGTATTAGAAGATGGCATTTGGAGGTGGGGGGATGATTAGGTCATGAGAGCAGAGCTCACTTGAACAGAACTTGCGCTCTTATAAAAAGGCCCAGAGGCTCAGCGATACAGGGATTACGGCAACATACACCCAGGCTGGTGGGTTCAAACCCGGCCCGGGGCCAGCTAAACAACAATGACAACTGCAACAAAATATAGCCAGGCGTTGTGGCGGGCACCCGCAGTGCCAGCTACTTGGGAGGCTGAGGCAAGAGAATCGCTTAAACCCAAGAGTTTGAGGTTGCTGTAAGGTATGATGCCACAGCACTTTATCAAGAGCAACAAAGTGAGACTCTGTCTCAAAAAAATAAAATAAAATAAAATAAAAGGCCCAGAGAACATCCTTGACCATTCTACCACGTGAGGGCCCAACTGGTTATGTATGAACCAGGAAGAGGCGCCTCACTAAACACCAACTCTGCCCCTGCCTAGTTCTTGGGACTTCCCAGCATTAAGAACTGTGAGAAAGAAATGTGCTGCTTGAGCCACTCAGTCTATGATATTTTTGCTTTAAGTAACCCAAATGGACTAAGATAGATGGGTCAACCTTGAACATGATGCCTCAGCAACGCCAGACTCTATGTGACTTCCTATACTCACTGTACCACTGCCTTCTCCTTCATCTACCTGGCAAGCCCCCACTGAACCCATAACCCTATTTGTGTACCAGCTCTATCTACAGATGTCCCTGGCTGCTCTAGACAGTCTCTTATGAACTACTTCTGAAATTTTGCCTCTTTCTAGGCAGGCATCATTGTATGTCATAGTTCTACATTCACATGACGGTCCTCCACTAGACCCTGAGCTCCTTCTCTAGTATTTCCAGCCTTTGATACAATCCTGGCATATGGCAAGCACTCAATAGATTCTGAATGAACATGTTGTCAGAAAAGTCACTACAGCCTGGCAGGGATGGAGGGGTACAGCCCTCAACTCCTTGATCTTCTTTGGAAAAACAGCACTCCAGCAGGTCAGGAAAGATTCTCTTCAACATCCTGAGCACTCTACCCCAAACTGTCAACAACAGGCCTTGGGGGCAACTCTAGATATTTTGTCCAAGTTCCTAGAATCTTGAGGTCTGTATAGAGGCAGTGACTAGCTGATCTTTTAAGGCAGGAGAGCCCAGTGATCAGGGGCCAGGCTTTGGAGTTAGTCTTGAATTTGGATACACCCCTGCCACCTAGTACCTGTGAGTCCTTAAATTGCTGGAATGCTCCAAGCCTTGGTTTCCTCAAGTGCAAAGTAGGCCTCATGTCTACTTCTTATAATTGTAAGAGGATGAAAGATCTAAAATATCTGCACAAGGCCAGGCACATAGTAAACTTTCTATGAACACTAGCTGCTACTACTAAAGCAATCTGGAACTCTAATTCTGATACCCTGTGGCATATGCAAATTCCTGAGCCCCTAAATAGTCTTCTTGGTGCTCTCTGGGATGCAAAGGATATAATCCCATCTCTGACTCAAATTGTGTTGTGAAAATTCTCCTCCAGTTTCCAAGAGAAAATTTATTTTAATTCCCTCTAACTTTAAAAATTAAAAAGTCCTTACAGCATTTTGGGGTGGCAGAGGTGAAGAAGGAAACCAAGAAATCCAACATGCAGTTTTCAAAAAGCTACGAACTGATTGGGGAAAGAAAGGAGAAGGCAGCTGGAGGGGGTGAGAAGGGAGAATGGAGACAATCCCCTGAGTTTCTGCTATTATTGAATACCCCAACTCTCAAAGCAGCCTGGCCGCCCCCTCCTCCACGTGGGCTAAGCTCTGTTAATGAGAAAGCAGAGCTCTGCCTGCATTACCACAATAATGATTTCCCCGTTGCATTTTTACATGCCTGCTGCTTTATCATAGCAGAAGTAGACATATATTTTCAATAAATCCCTTCTCTCCTTCCCCCACCCCACCTTAAGCTCTCCCAGTAAATGCTGTTCCTTCTGCACCCTCCCCCAACGCAATCCCAACCCTGGAGCACAATGAGTTCCACTAATCAAAACAGAAAGAAAAAGAAAAATGGAAAAATCACAGCTGCTGAAAAACAGCATTCGCTACAAGTCAAAGCCCTCCACATTTTTTCAGCACGCAGCATTTACTTCTTCAAGGACACATCACCCCTCCCCTATCAGAAATCTTACGTAGAGTTGCTCAAAGGAGAAGGAGGAGGGGGTGGGGGAAGAAATCTAATATTCACTCTCTTTCCTATTTTGACTAAGCCAGCACAGACAGAAATATAGATAAGGCCTTGAATAACTGATTTAACAAAATGTCACTTATTAAAAGGAATGGGGGATGGGACAGCATTTGCATCCGAAAGCTCAGTTAAACCACCCCAGCTAAAGGCTGCAAGGCCACAGCAAGGCAAGAGGGAAGAAAATATATCTCTGCTCTGGTCTTCAGCGCCTGTAAGCACTGGGCCTGGAAGCAGAGAGGCCTGCATTTCTCCTTCCAACATGAACGAATGGGGAGAAAACCAAAGGCAAAAATAAAAACAAAAAAACCTAGCTGATTCTTAAACAAGTGAGCATTTATACAGCACTAAGTACTGTCAGGCTCTAGACCAGAAGCTAAGAGTACAAAAATGAGTGATGACCCAGTTCTACCCTCCCCGAGCTCCCAGTCCAGAGGGGGTGAAAGACGCACCCCATGGCAAGCGTGCCAACTGTAGCTATATAAGCCAAGGGCAGCAGCAACCCCCTTCAGTCCCCTCCAGCCCACCCCACAGCTCTGGCCCAGAACTAGGCACCTAGAGTCATCAAGAAAAACTGAAGGAATGAGCGTCTGCACTGTTTTAATTCTATACTGCCTTCTAAAGAAGCTCATACTCTTCAAAAGGAAAGAGGCCCCTAAATGTCCTTACCTACTGTGGCTCCCCCTGAAAACCCCTCAGTTTGCATGTATTCACCCAATTAAGAAAGAAAAGCAAACAAGCCCCAATACTTCAGAATCAGCCTCATTACTGGTATCCTTCAGTTGAATTTTAAGGGAGTTTTGTATCTCCTATTGTGATGACAACAGAGGGGACTCAAATAACACTCCTATTAAAACTCCTTAGGCATCGACTCCATCCTTTTTATTTTTCTTTTCCTTTTTAAAAAAAATCTTTCAAAGGAGTTAGATTGGGAACTCAATCTCCAAAGACACTCCTATGAAAACTCCCTAGGCATCAACTTTATCTTTTTTCCTTTTCTTTTAAAAAAAAATCTTTCAAAAGAGTTAGATTGGGGACAGTTTCCCAAAGACCAATAGCCCTATGACAAATACCCCTAGGGACCCTCAGGAAGGATTCTTTCCAAGGTAGCAAACTGTTCAGAGCCCTGTCATTTCCGAAATCAGAGCCCAGAGGCTAGAGCCCACACCACCTAGAAATGACCACTGAAGGGGCCCCACAGCAGCGACTGGGGTGGTTGTAGGGCCTAATGGAGAATAACTGTCTGATTTAGTAAAGCCAAGGCTTGGCCTTAATTACGAGGCAGCCTTAAAGCTGTGTGCTCCAGAATAATGGAGCCAGACAATTTAAGTTTATAAAAAATGTAAAGCTTAAAACATGCTTTAATCATTTGAGTATTTCCAACTAAGGTCATTGGAGTTGTAAGCCCAAAATATCCACATGATCTTCTTGGTTTCCATGATCTTTTGCATATATTCTGTACCACATTCTCTTATTTAATACTGTATAGCACTATCTATCGGAGCAGGAACAAAATTTAAAGACCACTGAAAGTCTAGCATTCAACCAGAGCTTTGGGTACGAGCTGAACATGTGACTCTGAGTTACTCACTTATTTTTATTTTTCAATTTTACTTCTCAAGCCCCAGTTTCCTTGGCTGTAAAATGAGAATATCTACCTTCTGTGGTTATTGCAAGACATAAAGAAGATATGCCTAAGAGGCTTTGGAACTATAAAATGCTAGGTAAATACTAGTTATTTCGATGATGGTATCCATTTCCTTTCTCTCTGATTTTTCATTATTTTTTCCCTTTCTATGAAAGCAAATGGATATGCATTCCCATTTTTCAAAACCAATGTGCACATTTATTACACAAATATAAGAAGTCCCATCATCCACTGGTATGGCAAAATTTCACTAACTATTGAACCTAGGTGAATGGGCACCAGTTCATTATACTAGTCTGCTTTTGTGGACATTTAAAGTTTGTTCATAATAAAGTTTTGTTTTGTTTTGTTTTTTGATACAGAGTCTCACTTGGTCACCCTTGGCAGAGTGTTGTGGTGTCACAGCTCACAGCAACCTCAAAAACTCTTGGGCTCAAGCAATCCTCTTGCCTCAGCCTCCTGAGTAGCTGGGACTACAGGCGCCCACCACAACACCCAGCTATATTTAGAGATGCTCTGGCTCAGGCTGGTGTCGAACCTGTGAGCTCAGGCAGTCCACCCACCTCCGCCTCCTAAAGTGCTACGATTACAGGCGTGAGCCACCACACCCAGCTTAAAAATATTTTTAAATAAATAAGGCCTCACCCTCTTAGGCGGTGGTTAGGAACTCAATTAGTGACAAGCACTTGATGTTTTCTCATCTCATGAGATGAGAAATATGACATCCCTGACATCCCAGCATACACAGAAAGACTAACGGCCACTCACTGCTTTTAGGTAGACTCCACTTTGTAGCATAATACACATCTGTAACACAGAAATTGAATGCACATGAAGACAGCTAAGACCACTGCACCACAGTTGGGTTCCCCAAGTAGGATCCCCTGAACTCAGTTCACACAGTTTTTCAGAGAGCAAACCCCAAATTCATGAGGCACTCCCGCTGAACGGGCGCAATGTAGGAGTGTACAGCACACCTTTTGGGTGCAGGACATAGCTACCAGAGGGACTCTGCCTAACAAATTCAAATACTGTGATTTGGTTTGTACCCTCACATTAACCTGAAATAAAAAAAATTTTTTAAACTCCAAATTCAAATTCTAAATATATACTTTGAACCTATATTGACTAGCATTTCACAGCCAGCATTTCTAATGTCAGCCTTCTCACAATAAGTTTCACAGAGAACTTGAAAACCCCAAATGAAAGTGGCTACAAGGAGGGGAACAACAGTGGGAGGGGACAGAGCAACCAGAGATTTTAGCAGAACCTTATTAAGGGAAATGTTTCACTGGTTGTTAGGTTTACTATCTGAAAAGGACATCTGTATGAAGATCAAGTCACCTCCCTGCTATTTGTATACCACGATGCCTCGTAACAGTTTACAAAGCACTTTCCATACATTATCTGATTCCACTTCCCAACAACTCCTGAGAGGTGACAGATGGTATCACCCTTCTTTTTACAGATGTGGAGGCAAGGCTGTGAGGCTGATATGTCCAGAGCCTTAGAGCAGAGCTGGACCTCCACCCAGATCTTCTGACTCTCTCCTCATCTGCCTACCTCCCATGCAGACCCCAAGACTGCAGGCCACCAAGTCTAGCAATCTGTGGGATAGTTTTGCAAAAGACAGTCTGAACAAAAGGCAGCCTTTGCCTTATTTATTTATTTTAGTTTTTGGCACTTCTTGCTCAAAACACATGACACAATGCCCACCAACTTTTGGACAGGGCTGAAAGTCACAGAAGTCATTTTCCAATCATAGTTTTCAAGTAAATCTAATGTGAGGCCCAAATTACTTGAACTGAAGACTCTTTCTCCCCACGCCAAAGAATCTGCTTTTTCCTCTGTGCTTCTCCGTAACGCAGGCGAATGTTCAGAAAAATGCAGTACAATTTCTGATGCAGTCTTAACCCTTGAAGTCTCTGGCTGGCATCAAGTCCCAAGCCCAAAGCTCTTCCCCTGGACAGTGCAGCTTCAGCCTGGAGGGGCAGAGCATCTAGTCTGAGTCTGCTGGCTCATCTGCATCTTCTAGGCTTTTCCTCCTGCCGTGATGGAGGAAGTGCCCCTCCCCTAGCAAAGACCAGATTTTCCTCTCAGACCTTCTCAAGGGCTTTTGCTCAACTGACCTAACAATTTCTTTTCATCAGTCACTCCCTCTCCACTGATCTTTCCGATCAGCCCACAAATATACCGCCCCTTTTCAAAAAGAACCCCTTTCTTTTATACGTATGTCCAGCCAGTTCCCATTCTATTTCTCTGCCCTCCCTTTCAGGGACAGATTTTGCCAAAGTTGCCTACACATGCTTTTCACAGTTGCTCACCTCACAATCCCTGTCCAATCCTGTCCAATCGTGCTCCTTCCTGATCTTTCCCTCTACTCACTGTTCTCAAAGTCACCAATAGATTCCATTTTGCCAAATCCAGTGGTGACTTCTCTGGCCTGGTCAACCTCATAAGACATGTGACACACACACGCACACACACACCCTTCACACTGCCTACTCTTCTGTCTCTACAGGCTCCTTGGGACATCTTGTCTAGTCTCCTGGACTTAAATACTACATCGATGCTGATGGCTCCCACATTTTTATCTCATGCTAGACGCTACATCAGATTACCTACTTCACTTCACATCTCCGCTTTGAGTCTAAAAGGTATCTCAAACTTAGTGGTGCTCAACTGGGATAACTCGATTCCACCCCCTTCCCTCTCCCTTCTCCATCTCAGCAAATAGCACCACCATCTACCCAACTGCTCAAGCTGGAAACCTTAGAGTTAGCCTGTATTTCTTCTTCCCACCAAATCCCACATTAGCCCTGCGCGTTCCACCTCTAATGTAGGCCTCACAGCCCCCTTATCTCCTCACTTTTCCAATGCACTGCCCAATTCCAGGCCTGCCCCCCAGCTCTCTGCTCTACCAGTGCCATCCCCTTTAAACACGAGTTAGGGGCTATCACCTCCCATTCCACACTTTCCATGGCTTTCCACTACACTTCAGATGAGATCCAAGCCTTGTCAAGACCCATGGAGTCCTGGCAATCACTCCATACTGCCCTCCTTCCCTCCCCCTCGTCAATCTGTGCCTCTTTGAGCTCCCCCCAAAGCCAGAGTCCTTCTGCTTGGGTTCTCCTCTGCCTGGGGTGATCTGTTCCCCGTCATCTCCAATCCGCAGAGAGGCCATTCCAGATCACAGCTCCTGTGGCTTCATTTTAGCCTGTATCATAATTGGCAATATATTTAAAATATTTCTTTCTAGGCTTGTCTTTGGAGTGTAAACTGGGGAGGGGTGGATAGCCAGGGTATGGGTAGAGGGAGCTGATTGTCTCTTTCATTATCAACCTATTCCTGAGCCTTAATGCAGCACCTGGTCAATAGTAAATGCTCAATAAGTAGCTACCAAATGCATGAAAGAAACCACAGCTGCTTACAGCATGAAAATAGTTATGTGCTAGTAACTATCACCATGTTCTAAAGCCCAAAGTTATCACTGCCATTTAGGTAGAAGATCTTTTCCCCCTTCCTCCTCCATCAAAAAAATCATCTTTTCTTATGCTTTAATGTTACTAAACCAATAGCCCAATAACTCAGCCCATCCCACCCCAGGCCCAGCCTACTGACTTCCAGGAGAAAAAAACCAATAATCTTCCATTTCTTTAGTAAACCCAAATTACTACAAACAACTACTCCGAGAACTTAAAATTCTAAGAAAATATCACAGAGGCTTCTTGTTGTGTTTTCTTTAATCCAAAAGATCTATTAAGAGAACCCTGAGCTTAAGCTCATGTTACTAACACTATACTATTCCTTAAAAATGCTGTGGCACTCTTGTCAAAAAACATACCAGTAACTGGAATCCAACTACTCTTATCCTCCTCTCCCCACAAAAGAAATCAACGATGTTTTAATTTCTCCTTTATTTCACTAGTTCCTCTCCAACATGCAAATTCAGAAATATCATTTATCCATAAAGTTGATTCTATTCCTCCCTCCTCCCCCAGCCATAGTTTTATGAAGTCAACTGCCTTCAGAGCAGAACCATCAGCACCGAGTTATATATGGCCTAGGGTCTGAACCACTTTTCTGGATCTTTATTTTTCATGTCAATGTTCAAAGCCAACAAAAACATTAAGAGCTTTTACCGGGAATGCCCATGGCAAAATATACAATATCATTATTATGAACCCAGTTCAGCTAAATCCCAATTACAAACATGTGAATTCTCTACAGAAAATGGGCAAAGCCATATTGGGCTTTCTGGTCTCCCATTCCTCTCCAAAACCACCTCCTTCTGCTGCCTGGGAGTAACAGCTCAATTAACCTTAGATTTGACCAAGCCTTAGATAAGAGAACAAGCTGGCTGGAGAGGAAACTTCTAAAATGAACCCAAATTATTTTTGGTGCCTAGATTTCACGCTCCATTCTCTATTAGCATATATAACTGGAAATTTTTTTTGTCCAAGATAGTGGCCAATTTTTATTCGTATTTCCTTGCATTTGATGGTCAAGATTACCAGGCCACTCAAGAGGCCTTTTTGGAATGCCAAGGTACAAATCCACTTTCTCCATGAGAAGACAAAAACAGAAGTTAATCAACTCACCCAAGTCCATGAAGCAATTTGGCCGTTGGCCCAGGAAGAGACTGTCAAGATCTCCCAAGACCTCACTCAAAAGACACAAAATTTCAGAGCCGGAAAGGATTCGCGGATCAAACTATGCATGTTTAAGGTTAAAAAATCCAAACCAAAAATGGCTAGAAATTGGTTCCATCTTTATAGTAACATCTTCCCACTTCCTTGAGCATCAAACCACCTTAAAAGTTCTCTGTCACTTTAAACTTGAGCCAGCCATTGAATGCAAGACCATTTTAACACTTCCCAACTAATCAACTTTAGGAAGAATCTTAACATTTTCCAAAAAATCCCAATACTTTTAGTTATTATGACCAACTCAGCCATTAAAGAAGGAGAAAAAGAAAATTATAAATAAGCTTTGTTTTCGTGACCACATTTTATTATATAAGCAGCAAAGAATACTAATGTTTATTCCCTCTTTTACAATTCAAGCCAGAACTCAACAAAACCACAGGTCCAAGTGGGTTAAAGGAGGCAAAACTGAGTACTTTGCACATAGTTCATAGAATAACTGTTTTCACAGCAAGCTCGCATAAATGCTATATGATATTAACACATGCCTGCTATGTGGAAGCCTGCTTACCAAGCTGTGAAAAGACCCATGTTTACTATGGAATCTACAAAATTAATCTTCTCAGTGCTTATAAAGCAGAAGGTAAACACTCTTTTTAGGATGTCAAGCAGGCTTCTAAACAATCCTTTGGCAAAAATGGACATGCCTAAAAGGGCGGGGCCCAAAGAGGTGTATCACTCTGGGTATCAATTCCTATAAATCAAATCCTGACAATCACCACAATATTTTTAAAAGAATGAATTAAGATTCATGGGCCTTCAAATCTTTATTACCACAAGAACATTCTCAGTAGAACAGAAAAAAACCTACTGTGACTTGATTAATGACCTAAGCAAAACAATAAAATAAATCTCACAAATATAAGAAAAAAAACCTGAATAACTGCTCTTGCTCTGAGGTTAGGCATGTAAATAATTCCACCCTGGAATGAACATACATAAAGATTTTGTTTACCCTCCTAGCAAATACAACAACCAAAGTCAGATTTTCATCAGGTAAAAATAATAGCTAATTTGTTTAACTAATGCCTAGTTAGGAACATTTGATAAGTGGCAATAATATTTAATTACCAATTAATTCAACTCTCAAACTGCCAAATATCAAATCCACAATCTGGAAATCTGATGCCGGGAAGGAAAGGAAAAAAGCACTGTCCACCAGTAATGTGTGGAGACTTTTTTCTAAAACCCATTTTTCCCCCTGATAGAAATGAACCTGTCTACAAGAATTGCGGGAAGCTTAACCAACTTTAGTTAACCCCAGTGCTTGGCGGTTACCCCCTAATCCTACTAAAAATCTGAGGGTTGAAACCCCTAGTGCCAAAAAGATCCTGGCAAAGTTAAAACTCCCAGCACAATCAAGGTACCTGACAGCCAAGACCTACAGCTCTTCTGCAGAAACCAGAAGGCTTAGGACCATGAAAACAGAGGAAGGAGAGGCAAAGACTGCTAGTTAACTAGTTAAGCGCTGAGTACTCCTGTCTTTTACCCTTCCAGTGGGTCATCAAAACCCCATTTTCTATCACCAACTCCTTTCTTAAAAGGATAAAAGATGCTGAAGGTCGCTACTAACTGGGACAACTTAAAACTCCTTTCTTAAAGCTTTCCTCCAAGGCCTGACGAAAAGTGCCCCCGGACCAGCTTTCAGGAGGCATTTTTAAATGAACTCTTAAGCCACTCCTGGATCAGTCATTCCTAAGCATGACTTCCATGCATTTCACAAAACAGCCAGGCCACGGTGTTAGTAACCGGCTTCAACACGTTCACTTGCCAAAGCTGCCTCTAGTCTGGAGAATACTTTCCACAAAGCTGGCTCTAACAGCCCAGTGGAAGGCACACGGAACAACCAGAAGGCGTTTTCTTTTAACCTAAGGATGGCAAGCGCACATGCTCCAGTCCAGTGCTGGCCAGAGGCTGCCTGCCAGGTGCTCTCTCGGCCTCCACTGCCGAATGAGTGATTTGGCTTTGTTTTTAATATCTATTTCTTCAGACCACCAGCAGTAACTTCCCAGTCTTCCAAACTGAAGTTGAGGAGTGATGGGGCAGGTTTATCCCCTTACACCTTTCTCTCATCTGGCTGGCCACACTAACTTCTGGGGAGTACCCAGCCCCCACAGAGCCCGCAGGCACATACACACACACACATAAGCATCATGTCAAAAACCCCAAAAGGCACATCCCCAGAGTCCTGCGGTTTCTTGGCTGGAGAATGAAGGCTTTGTAACATCACAACCTTCAACAGCAAGCCCACCACCACTACCCTATAAGCCAGGGTTGCCAAATTATAACGCCTACCTCACCCCTCCCCCTTTGCTGGGATGCTGTACAGCCCTGAGAGGGGAAAGGAAAGGAGGGAAGCAGAGAGAGGCCTCTCTTATATACTGAAAGTAAAAAAGGGAGACTTTTCCTTCTCTGTCCCCCGACTCTTCCCTCCCCACGCACCCCACCCCGCGTCTTCTCACGGAGCATCCCCCAACTAATTTTTTAAAAATAAAACTTAAGCTTCTTGCCTACCTTGGCTGTTTCTGCAACAAGTGCATGGGCAATCCAAGAAGACCAGTCTCCGTTTGTGGGGGTGAGATGGGGGCGAGCAGAGCTGATGGAGTAATTTCAATATTAATTTATGTCAGCCGCCTTTTCACAGCGCTACTCACTTACAGTACTGCCCTCAGCCTGTAAACAAATATCGCTCCGCCAGGAAACATACTCCCCAGATGCAAGCCCCTCTTCCCAGCAGGGAACCTGGTCCTTCGCCCCCCCCCCAAAACAGTGTGCACCCCGACTCTGGGTAGGAAGCTTGGGGTTTCCAAAGCACCACCTCCGCCACCACCCCAGCAAGAAACTTACTCTGTCCGTCTACGCCTCCACCCTCCCTTCAGGAAATCTACTCTCCATATGCATTCAGCCTCCCCGCAGGAAATCTGCTCCCCCCTCCCCCTTCTATATACATGCACCCCTCCCTCTCCTCCTCCCCACGCGCCCTCCCCGGCCAGAAACTTACTAGTGAGCAAGCGTGCAGGCTCTCCCGATCCTGGAAACTTACTCCCAGATATAGCGCCCGCCAGCCCCCTTTCCCAGCCCTGCTCCCCTTCCTGCCCTCCACCGCAAGCAACTCCAAACTCTCCGCATCCAGCCACTCTCCCTCCCGGGTGGAAATTTGCAGCGCCGGGCTGCGCGCGTGCATCCACCCTCCCCTTCAGGAAACTTACTCCCCATCTGCATGCACCGCCTCTCAGCCATCGCTTAGAGGGAAGGGGGTGTGCTGGGGAGACAGAAATACATATGTATCTCTCGCCCCTCCCCCGGCCGCAGCCCACTCCGGGCCGAGCCGCGGCAACCTAGCCTTACCTTTTGCATTGCTCCCCACCCTCGCCCCCTCCCTTAGCCCTCCTTGTCCGCTCCCCGGTAACCCCCTTTTTTCACCCTTTACCCACCCCTAGCAACCGTTCCCAAGCTCCTCTCGGCCTCTTTTTTTTTTTTTTTAATCCAGGATGCAAATTCCTCCCCTGTCAGCAAATCGACTGTCAAATTATTTTCTTGCAAAAGGAGAAAGGCGGGGTGGGGTGCGGGGGAGCAGAAGCAAGAAGAGGGGAGGGCGGGGGACGGGAGGGCCAGGGACAGAGGAGGGGAGAGATATCCCTCCGCAGAGCTGGGTCTGGCCGCGGGCGGGGAAGCAGGAAGTAAGGTGTCCAGCTCCGGGGCCGGCGGGTCCTCCGCTACGGCCCCCGCCCGCATCCCCTGTCCCCCGGGGCGCCGCGCGCCGGCGGGCGCGGGCCACCCGGCGCATTGTTCCAAGCCTTCCTGGTGGTGCATTGCCGACTTTATTTGTGCGCGCTGCATGTGCGTAAGGTTGCACCTTTTGTAGGCTGTCGAGTCTCTGGACGAGGATGGGACGGGGGACACCAGCCGAGTTGCGGCCCCGCGCAGGACCTGTCAGCTGCAGGGTGCAGCGGACTGTCCGGCGTGGCCGGAAAATCGAGGCCCGGGACAAGGCGGCGTGGCCGGGAAGCTGCTGCCTTCCACCCGGACCAGTGCAGGATTGCTTCCTGCCTAGCTGTCCCGGTTATTGCAACGCGCTTTGCAATCTAATGCCTTGGGATTGAGGGGGTCTTACTGGTTTTTCGTTTTGTTTTGTTTTACGGGTTTGCATAGATGCCATGGTCTGGGTAGGCAACAAGAAGACGGGCTGCGCCTACCCCCACCGCATCCTGGCCTCGGTGGGGCTGGGTGAGGGCTGGGGCTCCCGGGAAGGGGCTGGAGGTTCGCGAAGCGCGCGGCTCCATCCCTCCGCCCCGATGGGGGCGGGGAAGGGGTGCTGCATTCGGCCCTGGAAATGCGGCTCTCTGGGGAGGGGTCTCCATCTCTGCGGCGCTGCAGACCGGGGAGGGAGGTTGCCTAGGAGAGAGGCCGGGCGGCGGAGGGGTGGGGAAGAGAGGGGCGCGAGTGCTGCCGCGGCGCGCGCTCGCCCCTCCTCGCGCGCCATGACTGTGGAACGTGGTGCCGGGGAGGAGGAACGGCCGCCGGGGGCCGCCCGGGGCTGCTCGGCATTGGTGCGGAAACCCGAGCCGGGAGTCGCTCCTTAGCGCTGTCTCCTCCTCCTCCTCCTCTGCGGGGGAAACCGCTGCACCCAAACCGAGAGCAGCTGCGAGCAGGGGGCTGGGCGCGGGCTGAAAGGCTAGCCAAAGGTTCTAACCCGCGCGGCGCGGGCCCGGGGGGCGGGGAGCATGCCGAGAGCAGGCGGCACCGGTCGCTCCAGGTGCGGAGAAACCTAGCCCGAGACCCCAGCATTACCAGGCTGCTTTCCTGTTCCGGGGAAGATGTGAACCAAAGGTAGTTCAGCTAAACACATTGCCACGAGCCGGGTTCGAGCCTTCTATGTATGGGAAGGCCTGCAAGACAGCGAGTATTTTATGCACGAGGGAAAGTTACACCATCTTCCTTTTCCACTGTGGGGAAAATCTTTGAGCCCTTTCCCTAAAATCTCGCGCAGGATACATGACCTCCGGCTACCCAGACCTTCGCACTTTCCCCCACCCCCACTCCGACGCTGGGTGTGGACAGGGCGGGGGAAGACTATATGGGAGCTTAAAGCATGAGGTCATGGGCGGAGAAGGCTGCTGCCAAAAGCACCCGAGGTTTTCGTGTTTTTTTTTTTTTTGAGGGGTAACGGTTCTCCGCATCTTAAGCAGTAGGAAGTCCTCCCGCCTAACCCCACCAATTCTTGGGCACCTGGACCAGAGAGCCCCTGAAAAAAGAGTGGGATCTGGGCTATTTCGCTCAATGAGCTTTTGGCCAGTGCCCAGCCCTTTATGAAGTCCTTCCACATAGCAAAGAAAGCCGAGGGACAGCGCACAGCGTCGGGGGGCCTGGGAAAGGTTTCAGATGCTAGGTCCCCGCCTCCACCCACTCTTTCCTCAGTCCTTGGTCATTTGCCTACTGGGCTGTTCTCTGATACACCCTCCTTCACGCCTTGCATCCATTCTTCCCTAGCCACTGGGGGGCGGGTTTCTAAAACTTGTAATTACACTCTTGAAGCCTTTGAACCCCTCCCCATTTCTCTTATAATAAAGCCAAGTTCTGATTTCGCCTCTGCAGACCTCTTCACCCGCCTTGCTTTTCCTGATAGTCGTGAGCCCCATCATGCTTTCTCCGGGGCTGCATACATCTTGAGGGTTCAACCCAGCTAACACTACCTCCAAGAGGCCTACCTGAGAGTACACCCTTATCTCTAACTCCCTGGGGGTGAGGGCAGCGGGAAGACCCACCCTAGACCTCTTGGCCGCTGGGCTGTGGCAGAAGCTGGTCTCAGTGGTGGCATTTTCTCAAGTGGCAGAGAAAGAGCCAGGTTTGGCCGCCATCACTATTCCAGGGCCTGACCTGAGAGGTAATTGGTTAGGACAGAATCTCAAAACGCGGTTTCAAGAGACCGAAGAAAACGGCGTCACCCGTAAATCCCAGCCCTTCCATAGTCCACCTCCACCGTGCACGCGCACACAGAGGGAATTCTAGGGGAGGTCTTTTAATCTAAAACTACCTAGGGCAAATAAGAAACCTGAGGCTGAGAGAAAGAGAGTTAATTTTCCCTGGTCAGTGTGGAAATTCACACCACTCCCTGGTCTTTCCTGCTCCTGAACCAGAAGCTGCAGAACGGAAGATTTTGTTACTGTCAAAGAACCCCCTTCAATCTTGGCCTGCTTTGTTCATTGCCAACAGATAGTATTGCCAAACGGTAGCCAGACAGGCTTTAACCTTGAGCAAGTTACTTTACTTCATTTGGTTCCGTTTCTTTGCCTGTAAAATGGGTGTGATTGTACTTACAGTGTAATGTTATTGTGTGGTTTAAATGAGTTTATTAATGTAAAGCCCTTGAATCCTGTCAAGGCAAGTTGTTAATTTTTTGCAAATGGGATAATGTGCCCACTACTTCCCAAGGACTCTAGAAAAGCAAGTCTCCAGAGTCTTAGCTGATTTAAGCATCAAAAATTATCTGCTGCCTAAAGGCCTGGGAAAGCACAATAAATCACAGTTTATACATACAAAGGCCTCATTTAACAAATAGAATCAACCCTCAACAATGCATACTCTTGAAGGCAATCCATAGGGTGAATAAACCAAATCTGTGTGCCCTGGTTCTGGACTCTTTCAATGAGGGTCCCAGGAAGAATGTTGGAAATTAAAATATTAGCTTGGATCTTTGAAATCAGAGTTGGGCTGAAATAGTCCCAATTCTGTTGCAAAATCTGCTCTGCATGACCAAAGCCCTCCTAGGGCTGGACAAAATATAATAGGATTACTATTACTATCATTAAATCCTAGTTTTCCCATTCTCCCTACTCACCCTCATAGCAAAAGACTTCTTTTAATGTAATTCACATCATCTTCAAAGCTCCTTTCTCCAATCCAGGCAAAGCCATCACCCTACTCCTGTGCCTACTCCCACGACTTCCCACCCCTTCTGCCTTAGTCCCAGTCAGTTTTCTGAGCTACTAACAAAAGCAAATGATTAAACACTTTGTGTTTCTTTGTTCTCCTCTACATTAATAATCACTAACATTTATTGAGCACTTTCTGTGTGCCAGGCACTGGGCCAAATGCTAGACATATTGTCCTATTTAATCTAGTCCAAATCATCATCACTATCCTTATTTACGGAAACAAACAGAAATGGGGGCTCAGAGATTATGTAACTTGAATCACTTGAATCCAGGCCAACCTGAAGCCAAATTCTCTCTCTTAAATACTAGTCCACTTGCCTCTGCAACACAGGAAAATTTCTGGTAACCTGCATCTGAAAGGATGAAATGGAAGCTTTGGAGTTGGGCAGACTTTCATTCAAATTCTTTGTCTGCCCCCTACCAGCAATGAGACCTTGGAGAGGTTTTTCTTTTTCTTTTCTTTTCTTTTTTTTTTTTTTTTTAGCTCACAGCAACCTCTAATTCTTGGACACTAGAGAATCTCTTGTCTCAGCCTCCCTAGTAGCTGGGGCTACAGGAGCCAGCCATAACACCCAGCTATTTATAGAGACCAGGTTTTGCTCTTGCTCATGCTGATCTCCAACTGGTGAGCTCAAGCAATCCACCCACCTCAGCCTCCCAGAATAATTGGAGAGGTTTCTTAACTTCTCTGAGCTCTGGAAGATATGAGACCATACCTCCTTCTTTGGTTTAACGCAATGGTCACCAACTTTTTTGGCACCAGGGACCAGTTTCATGGAAGACAATTTTTCCACAGAGTTGGGAGGGAGGGTTTCAGAATGATTGAAGAGCATTACATTATACACTTTTTTAACTTATTATTTTTTGAGACAGAGTCTCACTATGTCACCCTCAGTAGAGTGCTGCAACCTCAAACTCTTGGGCTTAAGTGATTCTCTTTTCTCAGCCTCCAAGTAGCTGGGACTACAGGCGCCTACCACAACGCCCGGCTATTTTTTTTGTTGCATTTGTCTTTGTTGTTTAGCAGGCCTGGGCCAGATTAGAACCCGCCAGCCTGGGTGTATGTGGCTGTCACCCTTAATCACTGAGCTACGAGCACCAAGCCTTTAAAATTATTATTACTTGGCTCGGCGCCCGTGCTCAGTGGTTAGGGCACCAGCCACATACACCGGGGCTGGCAGGTTTGAAGTCCACCCAGGCCTGCTAAACAACAATGACACCTGCAACAACAACAACAAAAATAGCTGGGCGTTGTGTTGGGCACCTGTAGTCCCAGATACTTGGGAGGCTGAGGCAAGAGGATCACTTGAGCCCAAGAGTTTGAGGTTGCTGTGAGCTATGACATCACGGCACTCTCCCAAGGGTGATATAGTGAGACTGTGCCTCAAAAAAAATAATAATAATAAAATAAAATAATTATTACAGTGTAATACATAATGAAATAATTACACAACTCACCATAACGCAGAAGCAGTGAACAATGGGGAGTGGCTGTAAATACAGATGAAGCTTTGCTAGCTCACCTGCCACTCACCTCCTACTCTGAGACCTGGTTCCCAACGGGCCATGGAAAGTACCAGTCCACAGCCCAGAGGTTGAGGACTGCAGGTTTAATGTGAAGGTTAAAGGCATATAAATAATGACTTTTAAAATGTCTAGTAAACAACTAAATGTAATGTTTAGATCTTGTATAGATCTAATTTCAATAAACCAATTGTTACAAAGACATTGGTGGATAATCAGGGAGATATAAATATGGACTTGATATCAGATAGTAAGAAATTAACAGTTTTTTTGGACATGGTAATGGTATTGCAGGTATTTTTTAAATTCTTTTCTATTGGAGATGCACAATGAGGCATTTTGAGTGAAAGTACCTCTAGTACCTATTTTTAAATATTCTAACCTCCTCCCCCCAAAAACTCTAGATAAATAAAACAAGATTAGAAAAATAGGGAACATCATTGAAGTTATTTATTATTCCATATGGAATTTTCCATACTATTCTCTCTACTTCTGACGAATATTTGAAATGTTTCAAATAAATTTGAAGTAAACTTAAAAGTAAAATAAATATAACCCATTTAAAAGCATCAAAATTAAAAATCATCAGGTTTATTGAATTACCGTCGTTATCAGTAATTATAAGATAGTTATAAAATTTTAAAAATTTTATTGAAACATAGAACTAGCATACAGTAGGCATGCAGAAATGGAAATTTCATCATTATGAGCCATACAGGACAGCAGGTGAGCTAAGACGGGGAGGATGCAGACAGAGTCATGTAGAAAACATGGTAGACAGAGGTAATGATTATTATTATTATTATTTGCAGTTTTTTGCAGTTTTTTGCTGGGGCCGGGTTTGAACCCACCACCTCCGGTATATGGGGCTGGCGCCCTACTCCTTGAGCCACAGGCACTGCCCGAGGTAATCATTAAAGAACCATTTAATCCCACAGAGGACAATATACAGGAGGGTAAATGACAGAGGACTGGGTGACTGATTAAAATTGGAGGCTAGTTTTCCCCTAAAATGTGCATCACCACAGAGCCACTTAAAAAAATGCATAGACTCAAAATCAGATGCACTGGGTAAAATTCTCAACTCTGTTCTTAAGTTCTGCCCCTCAGGCCAGAACTGGGTCTCTGGGTGCCCTCATTTGTAGTTTGGATACAGGACCTCTCTGGCCCCTTCCAGCTGTCTAGACTGTCCAGAATGCTGTTACCTTTCCCTAGAGAAGAATTATTTCTCAGGCCCACACTGGTTATTTGCCTATCTCAGGAACAGATTAGAGCTGAATGGAAATGGAAATATATCCAATTCATAGCCAAACAAAATGTGTTAGACCCTGTGACCATTCCTGTCATTCTTGAAGTGATTTTTCCATGCACTGGATTTGAACAGCTGGAATTATTTGTAAATATGATCCTGTTTTGAAATGAAAGTTTGTCCTCTTTAAGAGATAATTTACATTTCCAGGAAAAAGTAAGACAATATATTTGATGACTCTTCAAAGAAGTGAACCCTTCTATAAAATATTTTCCTTTATATAAAACTGGAGGGATGGAGAAATAGAGAAGAGCATGGGAAGAAAAATGCCACCTTTGCTTCTTCCTGTTAGACCCACCGCTGCCAAATGAAGGCTCAGAGAGGCAACAGGACCACATCCAGGGGATAGAACATGTCGAATGTGTGATTAGGAACGACTGATGGATATAATCAATACAGTGTTGAAGAAGGCTCAGTGATCGAGGGGCAAATGAGTCAGTGGCAAGTGAAAGCAATGAAACAATAGGGTCATGGAGTGTTTCTCAAACCCTTTTTTCTTTGCTATCCTTGAATCCATAACAACCATTAGAAACAAACAGAAAATCGCAGCACAGAAGGGTTTATGAAACTCCCATTTAAAAACTAAGAAGGTGTTTATCATAGCTCAATTTACAATGGCCAAGATGTAGAAACAACCTAATTAACCTGTATTAACCTGGATGGAGTTTGGAAACACATCCTTAGTAAACTACCACAAGAATGGAAAGGGCTCAATACTAATATGAAATCAGTAGACAAACTAATGTACACCCACACAAGAGAAAAACTCAATTCAATTCAAGTTGGGGGAAGCGGGGACAGGGGAGGAGGGGGAGGGATTTGTGTGCTCCCACCTAATGGGCACAATGTAAGGGTATATGGAATACTTCCTGAGTACAGGACACAACTATAACAGGGACTTTACCTAACAAATGCAAACATTGTAACCTAATTTTTGTACCCTCATATTAATCTGAAATTAAAAAATAAATAAATAAAACTAACAAGGCAGCATAATTTATCCATAGTCACTTCAACCCCCAAGTCTGTTAGGGCTGGTTTTGAGAGAGCTGGCCTTACTCAAGACAGGAGGCCTAACTGGTGTTTGTTTAGTAATACTAAGAGATCACTATCTTGGGCAAGTTTCTGGCCGGAGAAAAAACAGGTTCCTAGAGTAAGTCATATTAAAAAAAAAAATCTAGGGGCTTGGCGCCTGTAGATCAGTGGTTAGGGCACCGGCCACATACTCCGAGGCAGGCACGTTCAAACCCGGCCGAGATCTGCTAAACAACAATGGCAAAAAAACAACTGCAACAAAAAAATAGCTGGGCGCTGTGGCAGACACCTGTAGTCCCAGTTACTTGGGAGGCTGAGCCAAAAGAATCGCTTAAGCCCAAGAGTTTGAGGTTGCTGTGAGCTATGATACCATGGCACTCTACCGAGGGCTACGTAATGAGCCTCTGTCTCAAAAAAAAAAAAAAAAAATCTAGGATATTTAGTAGATTCTATATCTAATACAAAACAAAGTGATTAGCTGGTTTGAATAACTGCTGAAACTTCCTGCACCTGCCCAGGAAAAGTGCCTGGTAGTCACACATTTCAGCCATGGGCCTAATACTTGGTGGGTGGTGTGCAGGGGCTATGGGGACTCCCAACAGTTCCCAGCTTCAAGTTGCTCCCAAATGAGTGGCTTTGTTGGCTATGAGGGCAAAGAAAAGAATTAGTTAATTTCCTATTACAGATGCAGATCTATTAAAAAGTTTTAAATTGCACAGTAAGTATAGATAATAGTTACTTTTCCAGGGAGGGTAATTGGTGGGGCCACATCTACGGTGCATCTTAGAAGGGTACAGGCGAACCTTACTAAATGCAGACTACAAATGTCTTCATATAATAACTGAGAAAATGCCAGGAAGGCTATGTTAATCAGTTTGATGAAAATAGTTAAGATTGTATATGAAACCAGCACATTGTACCCCTTGATTGCACTATTGTACACAGCTATGATTTAATAATAGAGACAATAAAATTAAAAAAAATAAATAATAAAAAAAAGAAAATAACAAGTGTTGGTGAGGATGGGGATAAGTTGGGAATCTTGTGCATTAGTGATAAGAATGTAGAGTGGTGTAGCCATTGTGGAAAATTAGGGATTCTTAAAAAAATTAAAAATACCCAGTGATCTCAGTTCTGGATATGTACCTAGAAGAATTTATAGGATCTTAGAGATATTTGCATGCCCATGTTCATTGCAACATTATCCAAAGGATGGAAGCAACCCAATGTCCATCAGCAGATGAATGAATAAAGAAAATGTGGTGTATATACATACATACATACATAGGAGCATTATTCAGCCTAAAAAAGAAGGAATTCCCATCACATGCTACAGTGAAGGAAGGACAGTTTGCTAGTGAAATAATGCAAACACCGAAGGATAGATACAGTTCTACTCATCTGAAGTATCTAAAGTGGTGAAAATCATAGAAACAAGGTAATAAGGTAGTTACCAAGGTTTGGGAAGAGGGGAGACTACAGGGTTAGTGGGCACAGAGTTTCATTGTTGCGGGAAGAGAAAGTTCTAGGGCCTGTTGCACAACAATATGAATATACTTAAAGTGAATAGCACACTTAAAATGGTTAAGATGGTAAATTAGTTTTGCTTTTTACCACAGTTTTTATAAAGTAATGTATTATTGCCTAATTTTATATTCAGTTAACAATTTTACTGATTGCCATGTGTCAGTCACTTTTATTTATTGTTCTTCCAGTGACCCAATAAATTAGTAACTTCTTTCCCCATTTTAAAAATTAGAAAATGGAGACTAAACAGTTAAGAAACTTATTTCTGTTACACCTTACATATGGTGTAACACAAACATAGTTACCTAACCGAATGAGTTCTCCAGTACTTGGGTGTAGATAATGTATCAAAGGTAAAAGGATGGGTGCTACTGTACTCCAGCCTAGGTGACAGAGTAAGACTCTAGTCTCCATAAAAAAAAAGTAAAAGGAGTTTATGTCCCTAGGAAGCAAGGCAGGGGAGTTGCAACTAGAATAATGAATATTTGAGAATAAATTCAGCACGTTTGCTACATGGAGTATCACCTCTTTGGTCATGTCTAGTTTCAGAACCACTGAAAGAATTAGACCTGCCAGATTTGTTTAAAAGGCAGACAGTCCAGTCAAATGTTATACTCATTCTGGGGAACAAATATAATTCGAAAGTTTTTATGAAGACGTTTGCTGCCTAATCTGTGAATTGAAAGCATCTTTAAAAATTTTTCTTCATATTCCTAAGTGGCATTGAATATGTGGGTAGAAAAATGAGAGCATTTCAAATAATGCTAATGAAGTTAAATGAATGCAATGTACCATCTTGTGAGAAAAAGTTGTTAGCTTTGAAAGATGAGGGCAGAATTAAAATATTACCATGACTGGCATTTTATTTGAAAACTGCAAAGATAAGCTTGGGTTCCTATTTATGAAAACCATTCTCACAGCCCAGGTTCTGTAGTTACCATGGATACTTGATGCTCTGACGGAGTATCCATATTCAATCATCTGAGTGAAGAAGCCAAAAACCCACCAACTAAAGTCAAAAGTAGCTGCATCTCTAAGTTGGCACTAGCTTGGAGATGGAAAGGGTGAATAGCCTGAAGATTAGATTTTGGTGAATTATCACTGCTTGAAAAGCAAAATGTTTAGGACGCACATCACTGGAATTTGATCCTAGCGTTTACTTTTTGTGTGTAACTTTTCTTTAACTAGTAAATGTAGTTTCTTAGGTTTGACATAGGAATTTAGATGGTGAGACATTTCTGAACATCGTTAAGAACTAGGCAGTATATTCAGTTTTTGAAAACCATAGACACACAGACAGTATTGAAGGCACTGGTCCCCATGGTAACATATTTGCATTTGGTCCAGAAGTGGCTGTTTTCAGCTTAGTTTCTTTTAATTTCTGTATATTGACAGTGGTTTTCACAACTATTTATAAAATTTCGAGTAAATGAGCATGTATACAAGGGAGGGCACAGCATATCTTTAGGCTTGATTAGATACTTGCGATGGCAGAGATCTCTGCACGGAGAGTTACGGAGGTATTTTTGGCATTTCCTAATGTGTCTGTCACATAGTAGAAGCAAAAAAGCAGAAAGCTTTTTCAAATGATTTGAATATTTTCTTCAATTCTCTTTGAAACAGGTGACAAAAGAGCTAAAACAGTATGACAACAAAATTATAGAATGCAAATTTGAGAACAACAGCTGGGTCTTCATGAGACAGAGAACAGACAAAAGTTTCCCTAATGCCTACAACACTGCCATGGGTGAGTGTGACAACCTAATAGTGCTTCTATGTTTAAAAAAAAAAAAAGTTAAGGTGTTAGAACCAAAATGTGCTTTGCTTTTTTGCTTGATGGGTCATAGGGTCATCTGGAACTCACCCTTGTTTGATGGGAAGATGTGTTGGAGCTCCTGTCAGCTGTGGGCTCTCCTCTCTAAAGAGCCTGCTCGTCCCGTCTAGCTGGGGAAGCATAGAGGACAGGACACTAGGCTGTACAAGTTGGATTTATTGAACAGCAACAAAAGCCATGATAATTTCACATCTATTTAAAACCATAAAAACCATTGTTTGACAGATGGTAAAAGACAAAATTAGCAGGGGAAAATGTAATTTTCATCTCCTAAAATAGCTTTTCAAACAATGGGACCAAGTAAATGAAAACCATTTAAAAGAAACAAACTATTCTATGCTATACTTCACAGTGTTCTTTGGGTACAGTGTGAGTGCTTTGGGAATTCGGAATAGTGAGTTTCTTTCATGAGGAACAACACACAGCAAGTGAAGTCTGTCAGGTGTACAGCTAATAGTCACAGCTGCTGCTCTGGACCACATGTTTAGTAGAGTTGAAAAAAGATAAAAGTTAATAGAATTATGTACTTTCGAAGTGCTCAGTCAGTGATGATGATAACTATACTGTAAGCTTACAAGAAAATAAGTAGTTTAAAAGTTACATTAGGGCTTTTGTTGGAACTACCAGTGTTCAGACAGGATGAATAAATTTCAAAAGTAGGAATGATTAAGACAGTGTCTTTTCTTCCAGAACCATAGGTAAATACAGTTAAAAGGACTTGTACTAAATGTTGGTCACTTTAAGAAAAGATAAAGTAATATGGCCTGCTTAGCTTCAGTGAAGCCCTGGATTCAATTAGGAATGGGGACGGTAGTCAGGTTTATCCTAGTGGATGTCTGACTGAGAGACAGAAGAACCCAGCGCGCAGCTTCCGTAGAAGTTTCAATGGAACATGGACTCTCGTGCCATGCACTGTGCTGGATTAAAATCCCAGAAGGACCGTTTTGGAGGGATAGGAACCCAAATACTTATGCTAATGTATTTATTTGTAGAGGTACAGGTTTTTAGTATATGTATTTGAAGCAAATTTTCCTGATCTGAATTTTATCTAGGTCTATGCATATAGACGTAAGTGTATGCATGTTCTTCTACTAACACAACCAGACTTGAAAATCCGAAAGAGTTACCTGGTAGACTGAGTACCTGGCAGGATTTCTATATGGTATAGCACAGATTAACCAAACATGTATTTATCTTCACTTGAGTTGTAATGTTTTTAGATGAAGTCTTCTCCTGCAATGCTATATAAAGTTTTGGTTTAAAATTACCACAATAAAGGGTAGCTACTGGGAAAGCACTTACTTTGGGTGTGGGGGAGGGAGGAGATTAGTATGATGTGAAGCTTGTCACTCACATTGGTAAAGTGGATGTGTTTAGCACGTTGGGATGAAAACCTGCCCGTAAGCCTGCGGTGCATCAGCTGCCCTCACATGAGACCGGTGTCCCACTCTGTCCACAGCTGTGTGCAATAGCATCTCGAACCCTGTCACCAAGGAGATGCTGTTTGAGTTCATCGACAGATGTGCCACGGCTTCACAAGGGCAGAAGCGAAAGCATCATCTGGACCCTGACGCGGAACTGATGCCACCACCGCCTCCCAAGAGACCACGCCCCTCATCCTGACCTGCCCCTCACTGCAGGGCTGCAGGAGGGATGAAGGAGGGAGAGTGCTGTTGCCCAATTTTTGTAGCCAGAGAAAATTCGAAAGTGAGTGTGGCTTGATATTGATACACATTTGGATTTTTTAACCAAGAGAAAGGTACTATAGCCGGCCTGTAAATACTGATGGGCTGGTCTCCTCCAGGCTGCAGCACATCATGGACTTAAAGGTTTTATTTGTATCTGATAAACTCAGCCTTACCTTGGGGCATCTGAAGACTGAAATATCCAAAGGTTTAGACAAGATTGAAATCAATGAAAAAGAGGCCTTGTTTATATATGGAAAACTTTCACATTTATAAAGTTAGCGGTCTGGAACTGTGAGCACATAAAACACTGTATTTTTTAGAAGTTGTGTTTCAACTATGGCAGATTTTTCTTTTAAAAAATTAGGCCATGGCATTAAACATTCTTGCTATCATTTATCATGGATTTCATACATTTCTGAGATTCCTGTATTTAAAAACAAATGACAAGTTTGTTAATGATTATACTATATTAAACAACTTGGTCTGGTTTATATCATTTCAAGGAGTTTTTTTGGAAGTGAGTGTAAAAGTAAAAAAGTAAAGCTAAATTTTTGTGAATGGCATTGTTTCTAAAGGATGTATTTTGAGTATTTTCATCTGTCTCTGTTGTTTAACCTTGATATCAGATATTCAGTGCACCCATTCTGGCAGTGGTTTTGAGTTATTTCATGGAACTTGGATATACACCACCAGGTCTTTTGTGTGTTGTTTTCCTGGGAAACTTTTCTTTATTTTAAATGCCAGAGCCATTTCTGCTTTAACTCAGTGGTACCAGCACATTGTAGATTACATTAAAACACACAACTCACTGTGATCCATGGGAGTGTAGCAAATACAAATGACGTTGTGTTAGTTCCCTGGGACAAAAACAGCAAAAGAAATGCCAACTGACTCCTTTGACTAGAAGATGATGTCAGTGGAGTCAGGCACAGTCATGAGAGGTGCCGTCCTGCCGCTGACCGTGTGCCAAGGCCCGGCGAGGACACTTGTAGGAGCTGAATATCAAGAAAACTAAGACATTTATTTTCAAAACCAGAATTCTATCTCTGTTCTATTATGGGGAATTGTTTCTGTTGTACATCTGAATTTTAAAATGTTTCTTGACAGATAATGGATTTGAAGGGCAGCTAATTGGTCATCTGACATTTTTGAGAAACTATGATTGGTTTGTGAAGAAGCTCTGAGAATTATCAACTGATTAGAGGCTAATGTATTTATTTTTAGAGGTACAGGTTTTAAGCATATGTATTTAAAGCAAATTTTCCTGATCTGAATTTTATATAGGTATATGCATATGTAGGTAAGTGTATGCAACAGTGTATGTTCTTCTGTTGACACAGGCAGACCTGACAATCCATAAGAGTTACCTGGTAGACTGAGTATCTGACAGGATTTCTATGTGACATAGCACAGATTAACCAAAAATGTATTGAGTTGTAATGTTTTTAGACGAAGTCTTCTCCTGCAGTGCTTTTCTATATCAAATACTAGTCATGCCTGGCTTTTCCCTTTGTTGGTCCCAAGCTATGTAATGTATAGTGAATTTATTCAAAATGCTATTTTAATGTTTTTTCCTTGAGTAGTTATGTGTGTTTGGGTACTAAAGGGATTAAAACACCTGACTGCCGCAATGACTATTGAAAGGGGAGAAATGCTCAAGATTCCACAGAGACCTTTGGAAACAAAATGGATCTTAAAAAAAAAAAAAAAAAGCGCCTATGCAACCTCAAACAGTCTGCGCCTGCCTGCCCAGGATGAGTGCCTTAGCTTGGCACGTCACTTTCTGCCAACTTGGGTAACAGCAGAGCCTTTTGCAGATAGGAAAGCAAACGTCACCAGTGATTTTTAATGGCGTTGAAGTGTTTATGGTAATTGTAACCTTTTAAATTTGTTATGTAAAAAGAGCATCTCACTTTTTAATACGCCGAGATATTTTCTCCCTGTCATTATGCATTTTAGCAGGATTTAATTTTCTTAATTTATCCTTTCCTTTCGATTAGAGTGGAGTATAGTCGTTGGCTTTCTAAGTAGATCCCACTAGCCCTGAACACCCTGCCCTCTGCAGTGCCGTAAGAAGTCACGTGATGGTTGGGGAGAAGTGCAGAGGCAGGACTTTGGACATCATGAAGAAAACATTTTTCTCTTTTCAGCTCACTCCACAATGGCTATTTTCCGAGGCTGAAGTTGTTTAGACAATAAGAAAACTTTGCTTTCTTCATTACCACATGTAAAAGCTTTTGCTTTTGGTTAAGAAAAGGTGTAGATGACTCTGCTGCCTGGACAGGTGCATCTGCTTTCCGTGAACTGCTCAGAGAATGTCAGGACATTCCTTTACTTGTGTGTCCCTGGCTATTGTAATAAAACTACCAATTGAAAGTAACAGAAGTGTACCTACTTTGTTTACCGGTGATACTTTGTGTCCCTTCTATTGCTGGCATCCTGTCTATCAGCCATGCCCAGCATAATCAGTTGGTTTTTTTTCTTGCACTCTAGACATTAACTTAAAGACTCAGAAATCCTGTTTTTCTTCCCGAGAAACAGAGAAATTTGATATTGGGGAGGGATAGTTTGAGCTTTTTATTTTTGAAGGGTAGAGAAATAGGGGAAAGCACATTTTAAAAATATTTCTGGTCGGCTCAGCGCCTGTGGCTCAACGGGCTAAGGCATCAGCCACGTACACCTGAGCTGGCGGGTTCGAATCCAGCCCGGGCCTGCCAAACAGCAATGACGGCTGCAGCCGAAAAATGGCCGGGCGTTGTGGCGGCCACCTGTAGTTCCAGCTACTTGGGAGGCGGAGGCAAGAGACTCGCTTGAGCCCAGGAATTGGAGGTTGCTGTGAGCTGTGATGCCACAGCACTCTATCCAGGGTGACAGCTTGAGGCTCTGTCTCAAAAAAAAAAAAAATATTTCTGGTCATCTATCTCATCTTAGCCATCTACTATATGAATAGATATTCTAGTTATTTTTAATGCATTTAATTTTTAAGAATACTCACCAATAAATACTCTGAAATGATGAAGTAGTAAACTGCCAGGTTTTTTTTGTTGTTGTTGTTGACTCTGCATTTTCATGACATGGAATTAGCCATCTTTAAGCCAATATTTGGTAAATTTCTCACATTCACAGGGCAATTCAGTGTCACCCTTATCAGATACTCACCAAGTGCCTAAGACTATCCTAAACACAACTGTGCCATCCTGACAGGTACAGTGACTAACCCCGCTTTCTAGATGAGGAACATGAGACTAAGTTGTGAGCAGAGACCCAAACATAGGTCTTTCTATTTCAGCGACTAATTTTTTACACAGTTCTCTTCTGAAGGCTTCAACACCTTCCCTGGTGGAGAACTGCCTCAATGCCGGGGGTCCCAGACCATGTAAGTCATTTATCAGCTGCTAACGGGGTCATAGACATCAAGCACCTTTCTCCAACATAAGGAGATAAAATCGAGAGCATGAGAGTAAATACATTTTTAGAACCTATGTAACTAGTTATTCAACAAGGTTTAAATATAGCTGCCATGGAGGGAAGTTGTGTATTCTCATTGTGATACTAAATTCCAAAGCTACAGTGGTTAAGTGACACACTGCACCGACACTGTTCTGCTAGTTGCATTAGCCGGGCAATGTCCCCTCGCCCACAGCAGGGACCACTGTGCATAGTAACTAGGCAGAGGTCCTCAAAGCAGGGGCCAACCAGGCTTCTAGATTGCACATTTCAGAAAATCAGTGGATGGATCTGGGGTTGCCAGCTATTTTGCCACATAAGAGCATTAAGAAATACTATGTTGCAATCACTTGACAAAATTAAGGCACTCTTAACATCCAAGCGGGAAGTAGGATGCATTGTAGAAAGCAGGCTTTTTATGCAGAACAAAGTTTTATTTATGAAAGATTCAGCACATTGTCCTTTGCCTCTGTATTCTATCCCAAACTGGTGAAAACTTTTTCAGGGACTGATGTTGGCATCGTTGCATAGGTGAGATTCCAGTAGGGATTTGTAGGTAAAGAGGGGAGCATGGGAACCTTCAGAAAAGCAGCTGCTCTTGGCTTAATAACTAAAGGTCATTTTCATAACTGCCATTGACCATAGTAAATTATTTCACAGTGGTCAAGTATAGGGATTGATTATATTATGCCCTTATGACATAGGTGTATAGGTGAAAAATGCAGTTATCCAAATGCTTAAAAATAGCCAAAGAGAATGAAAACCCCAGATATTTGAGGTGCAGAAAGAAGCATGGCCAAATACAATAGGAACCAGAGCAGCAGAGAGGCACTAGTTCCCACAGCTTTGAACTTGGCATACAGTATATTTTTCCTTTCAATCACTGCCACCAAGGTGATCTTCAAAACTTCAAACATGCTCCTGTCTCGCCCGTCTTCACTCCAGTAAGAGCCCCTTTGTGCTCTGCCTTAGTAAGCTGCCAGCTCTCAGGCTTGCACCAGCCCTGTGACACAGAGTAACACTTGGCTAGGCCAGGAATCTCCACACGTAGTGCTGCTGCTTCTGCCTGAATTTGCAGCCCCTCATCTCAGGATGGAGGCAGCCATCTTCCCGCAGAGTCACCCTGGGACTCAGTCTCACATTGTAGCTCAGAAGTTTCCCTTGGTCCTCTCAAACAAGGTGCTGTGCATGTGGCAGAGGGGCCGCTTTGTGACCCATGGCACAGAGTTTGGCAGTAGTGGGCACTCAGTAGAGATCAGGGCACAAGAGATTCAAATGCCCACTTGTGCTTCTGCCTGCATCAGTCTAGCCAGGTCTGGATATAATTTCCTGTTACTGGAGCCTTCCCAACTATGGGAAGCACTGGTGACACCTCTTGTTTCTAAACCATTTCTTCAGAGTCCATGTGTGATGCTTCCTGTGTTTAACCCTGATTAGAAGCATCTTGTCTGTTCCAGCCTTTTGCAATGAGGAGTGCTTCTGAGGGAAACTTCTCAGCAGGAGGGATCTTGAGAAGTGTTCTGGTCTCCATGCTGCAATGAGCTCTGGGGGAGGTGGGAGGGAAGCATTGTTTTTAATCAAATATTTTTTAGTGCAGTTTCACTGAACTTGCCATTTCTTATATTAGAAGGCACCTTCTCTGTAACCACCCATTCTCACCTAATCTCTAATGTTCTCAAAGAGAACACTTTTGGTAACTGTTGAGGTTTTTCAGTTAGTTTTAAAAATAAATTCAAGTCCATGATTCCTTAGTGTGAATTGTTGTTTCTAGCCTTATCTTTTTTGAGTGGAAAGGTAAGTGAAAGATACTGTTCTTTTTGCTCCTACTGACTTCCAGGATCTAAAGGAATAAGCACGTTTGCAGTTTCTATAGAAGTCCTGTTTCCCTCTGATTGCTGTCAGGGAGGCTGAGCAGAGTGGTGAGCTAAGTGTAAACACAGCACTTGATAACAGTGAGGACTGCAGAGGCCCTGGTGAGCAGTACTACACTCCTGTATCTTGAAAATGTTGCATGTAGATAGAAATACACCTGCAAACACCACATGCAGGCAGGGTGGTGGAGCATGTGGGAGGTTTTTGTTCCCCCTGAGGGAGTTGTGGGCAAGTGGGGCAAGGTGGGGCAGACAGGTTTGTCCAGGGCTGTGAGAAGGAGAATGGGGGAAACAGCCGTGATCACTGCATCTGAAAACTGGCCAACTGTGATTTCCCTCTGGCTGCTGCCCCATTTCTCAGTCCTGTGTCCTGCAGAGTTCCTTGAAGGAGCTGATTGTACCTGCTCACTCCCCATCCTTTCCTCCTTGTCACTCTTGAACCCACTGCACAGGCTGTCGTCTCCATGGGGACTGTTCCTGTCACTGCACCAGTGCCCTTGACAGGCAAATCCGCTCTCCTCATCAGCCTGTCAGCAGTGTTTGGTAGCTTCCCACTTTCCCTTTGAGAGCCTTGGCAATGACCATTCTGTGACAGTTTGTTCATAATACTGACCAGTCCAGGCACATGCACACGTAATTGTTTTCAGATAAGTCATAGACTCCGGCCTCCTCGGTGAGCCCTGTTCGCATGTGGATTCCAGGCCATTACAACCTTGGTTTTTTCCCTCCTTCCCACAGCTGCTATGTCCCTCTCCCTTGCTGAGCCCTCTTCACCTTCCCAACTTCTAAGTGACCCAAGCTCAGTCCACTGACCCCTCTCTCCACTCTAAGTGACATCTCCTGATCTCTGAACATGAATATCTTCTAGACACCAACACTTTCCAGATTTGTTTCTAGCTCAGATCTGTCTCTTCAATTCTAAACTCATATACAGCTGGCAGCCTGACACCTTCACTTGGGTGTTTAATAGTTCCCTAACTTGACACGCCAAAAACTGAGCTCCCTCCTCCAATAAACTCCTTCCCACGGCCTTCCTATACAGCTTAGCTGATGGCAGTTGCATTTTTCCAGTTGCTTCTGAGTCATCCTTGACTCTCTTCTCTCTCTCAGACTCCACAGTCAATGCATAGGCAAATGTTGGCATCACCTATAGAAACAGAGCTGGGACATGACAGCGGCCCGGCTCTTCCAGCACTGGCCAGTCCCTTGCCTGAATTGCTGCAGCCGCCGCTAGCTGTACCCCAGTTCCCACCCTCGTCCCCCCAGCCCCTTGTCTAGTCTCCAGCACAGCTGTCAGTGTCAAGACTTTTAACAACATGTCTCTCTGCTACTGGGAACCTTCCAGTGCCTTTCCCCTCATTCAGAGTAAGATCCTGGCACAGACCCTGGTCTGCCTGGCCCAGCTCCCCTCTGACCTCGTCTGCTGCCCCTCGTCAGTCTCTGTTCATCCAATCGGGCACCTTCTCCAACTTGCCAAGCAAGTTCCCACATTAAGGACTTGGAACTTTCTTTCCCTCTACCTGGAATGCGCTTCCTCAGATCCCACAGAGCTCACGGTCGCACTCACTGAGGTCTCTAGACAAACATCTTCTCGTCAAAAAAGCCTTTCTAACCATCCTGTAAAAAATGTTTAAAAATGTCCCTGCGGCAGCCATCAGCCCTCTCGCCCCGCCCCGTCTCCTGCCCTCTCCGCCTTCTCGTCCCGCCGGTTCTTCCCTCCCGCGTGGCCGTCTCGGCCCGCTCCGGCTTCCTGTCGGCACTTTGGAGCACCATGCAGGCTGGCGTGTCTGCCTCCTTGGGTCTGGTTTCTGCGTGAAAGTTCCCTGGGAACTGAAAGTTTCTTTCATTCATGGCTGTATTTCCAGCTCCGAGGCCAGTGTGGCAGAAAGTATAGGGTTAAACAAATATTCTGGAATCTATGCATGTAACAAGTTACATAAATAGACCAGGGACAGAGCGTGAAGTCCTGTAGAAGGCAGCCTAAATTTGATCAATAATAAGGGCTATTGAGAGCTTTTAAGGGAGTTTGCTTTGTGAGAGTAATCTGGTAATAACCTGTGTAAGGTGGCAGAAGGAAGAAAAACAGGTGACAGACTAGTTGGGAGGCCATGCTCACAGTCGAGATGACAGAGGACCCAGCCCCCCGTGGCGTCTACAGCAGAGCAGGTGGGTGAGCAACACTCAGGAGGGAAAATTGCCAAAAGTCGGCAGTCACTTGAGAAGCCAAGGCTACCGTGAGGGGTCTAAGCCTTGGTGGGGAAAAGGCAGCTCTTCAGCTCAGGGGCTGGGACAGTGAGGGGCGTGGAGCCCTGCAGAGAGCAGGGGAATCCTGGAGCCGGAGCTCAGGCGGGTAGGCTGCTGGCGAGATGTTACATTTGTCCCCACACTGATAGGATAAGGCATGAAGGAAAAAGGGTCAGGGGCCTCACCTAAAGAAAGCAAGGCATCAAGAGATAAGATCAAGAAGGGGAAAAATGAAAGTCAAGAAGTAAGAAGAGGCTCAAGAAGCTGCTGTCCCACTGGGCTGAAAGAGAAATGTTTTCTGGTAAAGGAAGGAGAATAGTTCTGACTGCTGCAGCAAAGTCCTGGAGAGCCAAGGACTGAGAAAAGGACCTTGAAGCTGGTTTCTGGGTGTGCTGCGAAAGCATGATGTAGATGGATGGGAGCAAGGAAAAGATGAGAGAAAACAGGAAAGTTGGAGGTGACGGGCTTGGGCTTCAATCTGTGCTGACAGATGAATACGGATAACAGTATTCCCAGGGGAAGTGATTACACCCGGCACTTCACTTGGTGATGGGAGGAACTGTCCAGAGCTTCCCAGCTACTGTTAGGATGCATGCTGTGTTTAATCCTCTCAGCCCACCTTGGAGATAAGTCCTGGACCATGGCCTCCAGCCAGAGGATGCCTCTGGCTGCTAAAGGGAGCACGCCAGGGCCCCTACAGGCAATAGTTCAATGACCGACATCAGATACACAAGGCTTCCAACCCGTGGAGACTGGCTGCTGAGCACCCAGCCTAGGATGGTGACAGATCAGAAAAGGGTGTCTTGGAGGCTGAGGGCGCTTGTGGGTGGCACTGAGCCTTTTATGTGACAGATGATTTTGGAGGCGTTCATTCTAGTGATTGGGAGACACACTTAACAGTGCACGTGCATTCTGCACATCAGGGCCTCATGGTTGCTTGATATAATTGGATTAGAAATCTATTTGCATTATCACAGGAAATGTCAATGAGAAATCATGAGAAATTTGTGTGTGGGGCGGCACCTGTGGCTCAGTGACTAGGGCACTGGCCCCGCAAACCAAGGGTAGCGGGTACGAACCTGAACCCGGTCAAACTGCAACCAAAAAATAGCAGGGCGTTGTGGTGGACGCCTATAGTCCCAGCTACTGCAGGACTGAGGAGGCTGAGGCTAGAGAATCGCCTAAGCCCAAGAGCTGGAGGTTGCTGTGAGCTGGGATGCCACAGCTCTCTACAAAGGGTGCCAAAGTGAGACTCTGTCTCTAAAATAAAAAAAAAGAAAAGAAAGAAATTTGTGTGTAGAAAAGAGAAAAAGTTGGTTCTTTAAATATAATTTAAACTTCTGACACTTTTGAAAGGTTGCAAAAAATGATTTAATTTTTTTATTCCCAACTGAGCAAAATTTCTCACTGATAGTGACAACTAAGAATTTGAAGAGACTGTCATTAAAAAGTTTAAATTGGGATGTGAGGATAGCCATTTGAAACCTTAAATCTGATGTGGAAAAGGAACGTTCATGGAAGCAGGCTCAGGTTTTTCACTGAGCATTTTGAAAAGATTTGATTTTAATGTTTATGTGAAGCCACATCTTCCCTGAAACTTGGTATTTTACTTTTTCTTATCACAATTATATAAAGAAAATGTAGTGGACTTTGCCCTTCAGTACCCATGGATAACCTGAGTCTCCAGTTTACCCCAGGGTATCATCATCTGTTTGCTGTGTCATGAAAAGGACTGGGAAGCATTGATTGTCCTGATGGCTCAGGGTTGGAGAGTGCCAAGGTGAGGACAGAAGAAGGTTGGGGAGGGGGCTTTGGCCCAGACTGGGTAAGAAATCTGGCACAGAGCTGGCTCTGAGGAGCTGAGAGCCGGGAGCAGAGCATGGCAGGGCACCTGTCTGATCCGTTTCCGTTGCTTATAGCAGAACACCCGGAACTTGGTAACTTGTAAGGAAAAGGAAGTTATTTCTTACAATTATGGAAGCTGAGAAGTCCAGGGACCCAGGGTCGAGGGGCCCCATTGGGTGAGAGTCTTCTTACTGGTGGGATTCTCTGAAGAGTCCTAAGGTAGAGCAGGGCACCCCACAACAGGGGGCCGCATGTGCTAACGTGCAGGTCTCTCCTCCTCCCACAACACGGCCACTTCCCTTCCCATGATATCCCGTTAATCCATGCCTGGGTCATTCTCCCCATGACAGCAGCACTCATAATTTAATCACTTCTTAAAGGCCTCACCTCTCAATACTGCTACACTGGGGACTGAGTTTCAACATGAGTTTTGTAGGGGACATATATTTAAACTCTATGGCTTAAATAAACCAAACAGAACCATTTTTCATCTTTATTATCCTTGACTTTCCTTTGTTTCCCCACCATAGGTATCAGGACTCTTTCGTTATAAGTGATAGAAGAACACACTCACCTACTCTAGGTAACTGAACAGTCCAGAAGGCAGGCATGGCTTCAGGCATGACTTGATCCAGGAGCTGTCAACTCCTGTCAACTCCTGTCATTACTGGCTTTCTTCTCAAGCTTCATATGCTGTTCATTAGACAGGAGAAAACTAACAAGCAACATGATGGCCAGAGGGAGTTGCAGAGGAGTTAGTTACTTCCTTGGCCTTGACCACCTCCTGGGATCTTCCCAGTCAGAGAAGCATGAGACTGATTTTGAGCTGGAAATAACCTTTGAGAGCATCTGGTCCCATTTTACAGGTGAGCACAATGAGCCCCAGAAATAGTAGGTAACTTTAACAGGTCCACACAGTTGGGCCTCCAACTTTCTGATTCCCAGCTCGTTGACAGAATTCCCTGTGGAAATAAAGATGAGGATGAAAACAAATTCCAGTAGGTAGACAGTTTGACCTCTGAGTGACCACTCCACCCTCTTCTCATCCTGGAGCTTGAGCCACCACAGGCGTCTGTACGTGAACACTGCCAGGGACACTGGGGCACAGTTGCACCTTCAGGACTTAGGAGTTTATCCGAGGTGATGTGGAGACCACAGGAAACACGGATGTGTGCTCGGAGTTATGTAACCTCCAGCACACGTCTACTTAGAAAAGTTTGATTTTGATTGCCAAAGAAGGCAAACATCTTAAAATGAAGTTGAGCTATCTTTGGGTAGGATGCAAAACCGCCCATGGGTATATCACATCAGAAACGATGTGTGAGTTCTTCTAGTCCCTCACTCGGGAAAGATGAACAGATTTAACTGATGTGTTCTAAAAATAAATAAATAAATAAAAGCTGCTTCGAGCTTAAAACCAAGTATAGAAATTCCTGGGGTTTTTTGGTGGGAGAGTGGGGAGGAATGGTGAAGTGAAGGATGGCAGGAAAAAAATTTTTACAGTGTAAAATCAAGGTTACAACAACCCTGCTGTTTTAGCTGTGAGCACTTCCACTGGGAATAAGGAGATGACTGAGGGTCGCAGAAACACGGGTGGCTTGGAACAATTTATGAATGGTAGTTATAAATTTAGATCATCACACATTTGCCAAGGATATTCCTTCTGTGGAGTTGAAAACTGCGATAAGAGCCTTACCACCCCTTAAACCTGGAGTCTTGGTAACAAAACAAAGCCAGAGGCGACGGTTCAGATTTGCAGGTGGCATCTGCTTTCTCGGGTAACCACGTGTGGACACAACCTGGCTAGCTGAGCCCTGAGTGTTCTCGCTTCCTCCCCAGCTGTCCCCCAATCCCTTGTGAGCAGTGAGTCAGGGAGAGGCGTGCCGCTGCGGCCTACAGCAGTTGAACCCGCTGCGAGGCAGGGGATGGTGTTGCTCCCTCCTTGGGACACGTCTGAGCTTGCACTTGTTGTACAATGGGGTTTTCTGCACACAAGCAGAACATCCTTTGCAGGGCATCCGGTATAAAAATAGGCAACTTATGAAATGCATTTTGTTGTGCCAGTCCCTCTGTGACCCTCCTCTTTGGAGTGAAAGTTTATTCTCTTCTCTTTGTCTTTTTCAGAAAAGAGATTTAATGTGTTACTGTGGTGCAGAAAATCAATGCTTTGAAATCAATGGTAATTTTTCAGGCTCTTTAAAATTGTTTATGTGGCCGGCTAAGTCTGCTGCTGAGAGAAAGAGGCAGTCTTGCTGCAGAGGAAATCTTCAAGTTTGAGACGTCACCACTGGGGCATCTGTGCAGCTTTCCTTTGTAGAACCGGGATGGACGCTATGTGTCCATCTCACAGCACAGTGTCAGCAGCAAGCATGTGACCTGGTCAGGACTGGGAGCCTTGCGTGTGTGGAGCCAGAAAAGATGCCTTGGGAGCTCACAGATCCCTGTGTCTCTGGCCAGGTGCAAGGGTGATACGTGGGGTGACAGCAGATGTCACAGCTGCATGGTCCGAGACGTGAACCTGTGAAATGCTGTGTGGGCTCGAGAGAGGCCCAGGTGATCTCTGGTCAGCTTTGGGAAAATAATTCCTAGAGGAAGGGCCATCAGCATAGCAGGTCCTGCAGAGGCTGTAGAGACAACGGCCAGCCTGTGACTCACCCTCCCTCAGCAGCATCACTCCCATGCGCAGGGTGGTGATGGGGGTAGGCACAGAGAGTTGAAGGGTCTGGTCCAAGGTTGTGTGGCCAGGAAAAGGTGGCACTGAACCCCTTGTTTCTTCTGCACGTGGGTGGCCTTGTGGCATTTGCCATGGGTCTTCAGGCCAGGAGATGTGAGCAGAGACACACTTTAGGGGACTCATGAGAGCAGGAGCCTAGAGATGCTGAGTTCTGCATGCTCAGGGCTGGCACCTTGGCAGACCTTAAAAAAGCAGGAGACACGGTTCTCTTAGTAGAACTTACCCCGCACGAGAAGATAAGACAGGTGGTGTGAAAAGCCTGCAGAATGTTTTGCAGCAGCTGATGAGCAGAAAGGATGTTGATCCCGTCTCTCACCAGCTCTGGTGTTCCTTCCTCTGAAAGGCCTGAGTTCTGCTGATGCGGAGCTAACCCCTTGTCCTACATACCAGGACCAAGCAGATGGGTGGACCTGTCCTGCCTGTTCTTACCATGGAGCCTCGGGCCGGGGCAGCGGCCTGGGAAGGACTTCTCCCCAGCCCCTCTTCCCACCCCTGGCTGGGCCTGTCATCACACCCAGGTGGCCCACTGTGCCTTCATGAGGACTAGAAAAAACTACCAGTCTGGAGAAGGGGGCACCAAGGTCACCTGCCAAGAGCGAGCGGCAGGCAGCCCCATCTCTACCCTCAGCAGGGCACAGCCCACAACACAGGCTGCTTGTCGCCCTCCCAGCTCTCCCTGGACAGAACCCCCACTCTGCCGAGCCGCTTACTTTGCCCTGGAGAGCTGTTTCCTGAAACCTGGCACTTACATCAACCCAGTTAACAATTCAGATCAGATGGAGATTGCTAACATCTCTAGCTCTGGTAACCACCCTGACAGTGCACTTGGGACATCAGGAGGGAAAACGGCGACCACACAGGTGGGAACGGGTGCGGCTGCTGAGGCCAGTTCAGCAGCAGGGCGAAGTGTGCCCAGGCATGGGAGTACAGCCAGCCAACTCAGGAAGCCACAGCAGGCCGAGGAACTTGTAACATTGTCACTAAATACACCCTTGGCAAAGCCTGCTCAGATGTTATCAGAAGCAGACAAGATGCCCAAGAAAACATCGGTGATGCTCTCTAACTCAGTCTCCCGTGCAGGTGGGACAGTGGCTGAGGAAGCCAGTCCTCCCAGCCTTCTCCTCACACCACAGCTGTGGTTTGCTTTATCAACAGGGACATTCCGGAGAAGTTGTAAATAACTTGAATCCTGGTAAAATTGATCATTTACAATGTGTTCAGGGAAACTCAGTAATTCGCACATCACAGTGAATAATATTCTCCTTGGAGGGACTTTTTGTCAACTATTTAACTAGGGCCCTAACCTGGAGGCCTTCAGTGAGCTCCAGAGGGGTCTGCCTTCCGGGGGAAATTATAGGCAAATTATTTTCTAGAATGAGGATCCAGGACTTCTGCCTAAGTGATACTCAAGCTATCGTGCAATCTGAAAAATTTCAGAGCCCAGAAAAACTTACTTGGAGAAGTTTGGAGTGGGCACTCACGTACGCCTGTTCCTGGATGTGGGGAATATTCCTTACATGGACTACAGCTATGACATAAGTTTCTATCAGGAGACTGATTATTTTGGCAACTAGCAAGTTACCAAACCTTTCTGGGTATATTTGTCAAGATGACAGAGAGGATTGCCAGACATGAAGCTGACCTTGTCTGCTGTTTCCAGATGGAATGACCGGCCTACACTCCTGACACCGGGCCTCACCACTCAGGGCCGGCCCTGCTATCACACGAAGTTACATATAGCGTGGCTGCTAGCCTTAGGGCCAGCCTACATCATGTCCTGGGTTTCCTAAAAAGGCACAGTCCCGGGCAAGCTGAGCTGAGAATCTATTCCAGGCTCCTGCTCTGCTGCCCACTTGGACCTATTCTCTGAGGTTGGGGTCGCAGAGTCCAGGCCCCATTTCCCTGCTTTCTGTCTCTTCCATGCAAACAACAGCACGTTCAGCAATGCTGAAGTCCTTGTGTGTTGTCAGCATCTTTGCTCCAGGCTGTCATGAGGGCCCAGGACTGCCGGACTTCAGCATCCTACCAGAACTTAGAAGACACTTAACTGAGGAGGAAACATTAAGGCCAATACTGTTGTGACATCCCAGGTGGAGGATGGGGGAAGTAGGTGGTTTATTTATAGGTGGCCAAAGGGCTTTAGCGGGAGAGCCACTGCCTCCCACTGGCACTACAGCCTTGTTCCTCTGCCTTCAGGACCAAGGGCTTGTTCATGAGCTGTGCTACCCCAGGGCCAGGGAGCGTGGGGGAGGGAGCCAAGACTACTGCATTTTTCTAGGTTCTTTGGGGTGAGCCGGGGACTAGGACTGGCCTTGACACCCGCCCTGAAGGTGGGTTTGACTCAGTGGATGGAATCAGACAGCACGTCACTCTCTGTGAGCCACATCGTTGTTCTTCCCCTGTGATCTAGAAGCCGAGATGTGGGCCGCCATGCCTGCAGATTAACTTGTAAGATGGCCATTAGTGCTCTCAGGAAACGCAGGAAAACGCAGCTCAGGAGACTGTAATTGGTGTTTCAGGTATCCGCAGACTAGGAAGCAGGTCTGACTAAGTCGACAGGCTCCACTGGTGTCTTTTAAACAACCCCACGACTTCCCTTGCCAACACACATGGTATTCTGTTTTATTTTTGATGATTTGGGAGATTTAAAAATGTCAGAGAGATTCTGGCTATAAATGTCCTGACAGTTTTGGAGAGAAAAGAAAGCAAGCTTCGCCACCGCCCCTCTGGAGCTATCCAGGCTGCGGGCCCAGCCGCCCGCCCCCTCCCCCCCCCCGCCCACCCCCCATAGCCTTTTCCTGCCACACCCCCATCCTATTCATGTTCTGGTCCTCAGCACACTTGAAAAGATGTTATTGCAAATATTCCTACCAAAGGGAAAATCTCCCTCATGTTTTAGAGTCAGCTGTCAAAGGACACTGTCGGTGTTTGGGGCCAGTGGCTGCAGACGGGTGGGATACGGGCAAGAGAAGAGCACACATGTGACTGAGCTGGGCTTCAGCCTCACAGGCTGCCACTCCTGCACTCAGAAGCCACACCGGCTGCTTCCTGGTGCCACAGCCCCGCTGCCCTGGAGTGCTGTGTCCTCACCCGAGGCAGTGGGAAAACTGGACACGATGACTCCGTGTTTGCTCAGGCTGTCCTGAGTCAGAATTCACATCAGGGCCAAGACAGAGGTTGACCTGGAACGTGAAGGGGAGGAGCTGGCTTGCCAAGTAAATCGATCAAATAACAAGAATCAATGGAGAACATTTCAAAGCAGTCTGCAAAGACTGAGTCTTTCTTTGACAGCTCTTATTGATGTGGGCTCTACGTTCGTGAGTGCGGGTGGCCACACACACCCCTGCTCTGACGGAGTGAGACACACAGCAAATGGCAACCGCATGTGGGCACATCAGGGCCACTCGAGGGCAGGCAGGAAGGATGCCTTAGTTGGCACTCCCGTCAGCCATGCCCCACTGGAAGGAGTGTGGAAACTGAGGGCTGAGCAGTGGAAGGGAAGAGGTATCTGGGAAACCACACTGGCTGCAACATTAGACATGGGGGGTGCCACGAAAGAAGGTGGAGAGACTGTAGGAAGGCCATGTGACTTGGGGAGTTGGCCACCACGGTCTCTGGAAGAGTCAGTGTGACTTGGGAGTTGACGTGGGGCAGTGGCAGCACCCTTGGAAAAAAATGGGTATGGTAGCAGAGAGAAGGGAGAAAGCAGAGTTGGTTCAGGGCACAGGTTTCTGCATGGGGGGACCGTGTGGATGGTGGCGCACTTGTGGCTGTGGGGACCCTGCTGGAGTTGGAGGAGGAAGGAGTGGCAGAGCGATTTCTAAGAAGGGGCTGCAAGTGTGGGGAGGGAGGAGAGATAGAGTTCAGGTTTAGAATGGTTCCAGGTGCTTCTAGAGCAGAGAGAGGAGAGGTTCAGCAGGGAATTAGGGTCTGGGAGGGGATGTGATCTGGAGGTGAGGTCTGGGAAGTCCTCAGGGAGTTGGGGGCCTGAGTGAGGACTAAGACTGTCCTGGGCACTTTAGCTGTGTTCTTAGCAATCAAGAATTTGGTGCTAATTGCAGATCACAGCAGGCCTCATTTGCGTGTTAACAACTAAATGTACTAATTACAAATTAGTTTTATCAATTCATTAAAACAAGCCCCAGAGGGCTTTCGACTTGGAAAGACTTTGGTGGCATTTACTCACAGTGCTGTGTGACACCTGGAAGGAATGGTGGGGCCTTTCCTGCGCCATCATCGTACAAGTCAGCTTGGAGGCACTAGCAGATTCCAAAGCAAAGAGAACTCAATTGTGCACCTTCGGAAAGTCACGACATGTCAGCAATTTCCGGTGTCATTAAAAGGAAAGCCCCGGGGCAACGCCCCCATGTACTGAGAGTGGCAAGTTCAAACCTGGCCCAGCCAAACTGCAACAAAAAAATAACCGGGCAGGCACCTGTAGTCCCAGCTACTCAGGAGGCTGAGGCAAGAGAATCGCCTAAGCCCGGGGGTTGGAGGTGGCTGTGAGCTGTGTGACGCCATGGCACTCTACCCAGGGCGATAAAGTGAGACTCTGTCTCTACAAAAAAAAAAAAAAAAAAAAAGGTAAAACCCCAAATCATTCTAAGATGTTAAAGTCTCTGTGGCTCCTTCTACCCAAGGAAGTGGGTCCCCAGAATGCTCCCTGCAGGCCTCTGCAGGCAGAGAGCAGGAGGCTGGGAATGAGTCAGTGGCAGTCACGTAGAAAGACCAAGCCCTGGCAGGAAGCAGACTGAGCCACGTGGAATGGCTGTGCTAGTGCGGGGCTTGGCGGGGCTGCAGGTGCCACTGACGCTGGCTTAGCTGGAAGCAGCCGCGTAGCTCCCAGCCGAGCTGGAAGACCAGGCTGGGAGGTCTTCCACAGTAGTCCAAGCCTGGGAAATGCTGCCTACAGATCTGGAGAGACATGGACTTTGGGGAAGGAGCACTGGGAGGGAGACAGGTGGGAAGACGGGGGTTTTCTGTACACACTTCCTGGGCTGTGCATATGTGCTTCTTGGGTAACAGATGAAAAATACCTTCTCTGAAGACATGGAATACTAGTTTATTTGGCTTCAATCACTAAGCAAAGGCATAAACAAGCAGTAGTGCCTGGAGTCCACTGCTGACCACTGGCCAATGAGGAAATGTAGCATCTGGTGTGTGCCCATCCAAGACCATCGCCAGAACAAAGGCAGGCTTGGTGACCTGCTGTGCCCCCCCAACATCTGTAGGGTTCCATGTCCCCTCTACGGAGGAAGTCTGCATCCTCAGGGCCTCTGTGACTTGCCCTGCCAGTCCCTCCCCTTCTTCACACGCCCCTCTGTCTTACTTACCTTTTGCACCCCGGTCTGGGCCCTTCCTTCTCCAGGAAGCTTTTACTGACCCCTCAGGTGGCCCTTCTGGGTCTGCCTCGGACACTCCCGGCCGTCCTGCTCTCCCCACACTGTGAGCCAGGGCAGGAGCCCTGTGCGGCACAGGCTACACAGGCGGGCACACTACTGGAGGGAGCGGTGGAGGACCAGGGCAGAGGGCCACGTATCCCTGCAGGCTCCCTGAGAAATCAGGTTGCAGAAGGCAGGAGAGCTGGAGAACAGCCACACACATTTCTTTAATGTGCATACGTGAGAGCCATCAGGATAAGACCCAGAGGCCGTCTTTACTCTTAGGTTCAGCAGAGTGCGGACAGCCGTGTAGAAGCGAGTTCTACAAGGTAGGTGGGAGTGTATCATGGAAGCCAAAAGGGAAAAATGTTCAAAGAAGAATCTGGTGGTAGAAGGTGTTGAATGTGGCCTTCACTCCACGGTGTGCCCAGCACGTTTGACACTCAAAGTGGATTCCCTCTACCACGTGCTGAATTTTTTCTAGTCATTATCACATAAGAATAATTAATCACCTTTATTTTATTGATTCTTTGGGCAAAAAAGTAAGATCTAATGCTAGCAGGAGTGTGGGAACCCCGCAGGCCTGTCCTGCTCCTCCTTGGCCCCTTTGAGCAGCGTTTTTCCTCTGGGGTGTGGACAGGGGTCCCTGTAATGGGGTCTGAGGACCTACACCAAACAAGATAGGCCTGGTAATTGTTTATGGCCAGTGTTTACACAGTATTTTACATTTTGTAGCTGGCTTTCAAGAAAAGGGGTTCTGGTTTCTATGACCTGCTTTAGGGAAGAGGGATTCTAGTGTCCCTGGCGAACTTCAGGGGAGAGTGGGCCAAGAAACAGAAAGGCAGTCAGAGGAAACGTTTGCTTTTGAGACTGCCTCTAAGTCCTTCATTCCACATATTGTTTTCTGAGCCCCAAGAAAAGCCAATCCTTCTTTCTGTCTTGCTCCCTTCCCTCCTCCTGGTTCTCATTCACCAGCCAGGCCCCTGTCCTTACCAGTCCAGACCTAGCCTCTGCCTCTCCTGGCCCTTTAGGAAAGAGACAAAATTCAATCAGATTGAGGGTAAGTCACACAGGCCTCAAAAAGGAGAAAGACAAAGGCCTGTGACATCAGGCTTTGTCCTTTTTCAAGCCCACAGACCAAATGCTATGGTTTGGATGTCTGTCCCCCGCAAATCTCATGTTGCAATCTGGTCCCCAGTATTGGAGGGGGCCAGGTGGGAGGCGTCTGGGTCACGAGGGCAGCTCCCTCCTGAGGGCCTGGAGTCCCGCCTGTGATAATGAGGGGTCTTGCTATGTTAAGTCACAAGAGCTGGTTGTTTAGAGGAGCCTGGCACCTGCCCCTCACTCCTCTCCTGTTCTCACCATGTGTCACCTCGATTGGGAGCTTACTGACCCCTCACCAGAAACAGATGCTGGCACCAAGCCTCTCGAATGGCCTGCAGAACTGTGACCAAAGAAACCTCTTCTCTTCTTAAATTACCCAGCCTTAGGTATTTTTTCTTGTATTTAATAACAGCACATAATAGACTAACAAAGTGGGGTTGAGTCTGGAAGTTCTGTCCCTGCATCCCTTTGTCCCTGTTCTCCTGTCTCAGTGAGCCCTGCGTGCACCCAGAGCTGTAGGTGCTCAGACCTTCCAGAAGCACCGTCCCTTGAGTGACAAGCTCGGGATTTTGCTTCCGGAGGGTAAAGTAAAGGACGGACTCTGCCCTCTCCTTGCTCCTGGCCTCAGCTGCCCAGCCCTGCCACACTTTGGAAAAACATTGGCTTCCTCTCTGCCTAGCAAAGGGACCAACCAAGAACGCGACATGTTTTTTGCAGCTGTTACTGCTTGCGGGAAGGACACCAGCCCGGCACGTCTCAGGTCCAGATAGGAGTCCCCCACCCAGCAGGCAGCGACCAGAGGGCTGGCAGTACCGTGGGCTGTCCAATGATGCGACACCTGTGAGAGTGGACGAGTATGAGAGTGACACAAAAGTGTCACAAGTGTGAGGTCAACACAAGTGTGAGACTGATGCAAATGTGAGAGTGACACACGTGTGTGACACAAGTGAGTGTGAGACTGACAAATGCGAGTGACGCAAATGTGAGAGTGACACAAGTGAGTGTGAGACTGACGCCAGTGTGAGAGACATGAGTGGGTTTTGGCTCTGACTCTGCGAGCCACATGCTGTGTGCCTTCCACGCGTCACCTCGCCAGTTCCATCTGCAGTCCCGGCAGGAGACGCGCCCTTAGCAGACCTGGGTCCTGGCACTGTGCGGGAGCACGCACTCGTCCACACTTACTCACACCACTCTCGTATTTGTCGGTCTCACACTTGCTTTGCTCTCACACTTACCCTTTCTGACCTCAAAGAGTCTGAGCTGTCAACTTTGGTATTCTGCTGTTAGGAGCCAGGAGGGCAATGAAGGGCATTGTGGAGAAAGAGGTGCTGGGATCGTTTTTTTAATGGTTAGGGAAAGCTCTGCATATTTTGGAGGATCAAGTTGTAAGGAAAGTCCAGCTCTCAAGCGGAGTGTGGCCCCAGCCTCCCTACTCCTCCTAAACCCACACCAGCTGGCTAGATTCTTCAGGGGGTCTGGGGGCCACCTTTTCTTCCTCATTGCCAAAGCTGAACCAACTGTAACCAAGCAAACGCTTTGAACGATGCTCCTCGGCCTTTCTAAGGCCCCTGCAGGCGCACAGCTCCATCAGCGGCTGCCCCTTGGCGAGCAGCAGCTCAGCCTTATCTAGGCTGATGGCTCTGGTGCCTTCTGCAGCTAGTCAGTAATTTCAGATGTTGTGGGAGGGAGTTCTTAGCAGAAGAATTATGCTTTCAAGCCAAAATTAAAGCTCAATTTGCTCTAATTGTCCTTGATTTTATCAGTTGCATAAAAATGGCTGATTCCATATGTAAAAATAAATAAAGTTGTGCAGCTTCGAAATCCCTTCTTCCTGGGGACAAATCCCATCAAGTTCTTGCTGTCTCTCCTGCTATTTTCATCTGCCAAATAGTGTTGATGTTTCTCTATCCTTTTCTATTTTTTTTCCTTCTCTACACTTCCCCCAGCCCTTACCAAAAAAAGAAAAGCATAGTGTTTCTCTGTGTGTGTCTGTCTCCTCTGTGTCTTGTATAATTTTAGAATGGAAGTTCCTTAAGAGCAAGAATAGTTCTTTCGTGAGATGATGACACTTAGAGATCTGGAGATGCCTACTTAAACGGTAAATTAGAATAAGGAAAATAATAAAAGTGGCTGTGTATTTCTCTAGCAATGTTTTTGTTGCAAAATCTAGCAATGGGGACCATATTTAGGGCCTGGAATGAAGAGACTGAGAGACCATGCAGGCCTCTGGTGGGAGAATGCTTCCTAAGGACAACCAAAGAGTCACCCTCTGGCAGTGAAGATAGAAGGTGCCCAAACTTAAGCCACTGGAAGACCTGAATTCTAGTTTGCCTCTGCCTCCAGTTAGCTGTGTGATTTCAGGTGCGTCCCTTCACCTCTGTGGGACTCATTTTCCCAGTCAAGAAAGTGAAGGGTTCTGGGATGGCCTGAGGGACACCCCAGTGGACAGGGTAGCCTCTGGGGAGGAGGAAGGTCAGTAGCAACGACCCAGATGAGCCAATAGGGGCTCATCTGCAGTGGGGCCGGGAGGAAGGGACACATGGAGTTGGGGCCAAGTCAACCACACCTGCGGCCCGTGGGTGTGGGGTGAGGAGACAGGAGTCTGTAGAGAGGCTCTGTCCTGCCTTGGGGACCCAACAGGGCATGGATGGCCTGGATCAGGATGAAGGTGTCAGGTCTGGCAGGTCGTTAGACACGAGCAGGTGGATGATGGATGCTGTTTTGGATGGGCTTGAGTCACACTGGCCCAAACTATCATGCTCAGCTTGTCATAGGAATGTAGCTAATCGAAACCTTGCAGGGGTGTGAACTTGCAGGAAGGCTGTCTTGACACAGAGGTTAATCAATGTCCCAAGGACTTCTTGACATGGACAGACAGATGTGGTCATACTGACTTAAGTTGTTTGGGGACTAGCCTGATTAGGACCCCAGGGAGCGGGCTCCTAAGGAAACACACGGGGATGTCCCAAGGGGACAAAGGGGATCCCCAAGGACTGACCAGATGTTTTTTTGGTCTACAGTAGAGGGTCTCTAAGGACTGAACAGTCAGAAGGAGACAGAGAAACCACACAGTGGGGATGTGATGACGGCCTTGATGGAGGGTTTTGGGGCATGAGCACACCTGAGGTCACAGTGACCCTAAATGACCTGCCCTCATTAACACAGTAAAAATCACACCCACTAGCACCAGGACAGTTTACAAATACCATGGCAACCCCCAGAAATTGCCCTACAAGGATACAAAAGTGTCAGGTTACCATTTCCAGAAATTCTCCACCCCTTTCCAATCAAAACCATGAGTATTATGCCCCCAACTTAACATAAAATTAGGGACTCCACATAAAAGGAGCAATCTTGCTGAACTCAGGGTCTCCGCCCTTCTCAGGGGCTGACCGTGCCTTCTCTGGAATGTCCTGTGCTTTAATAAGCGTTGGCATTTTGCCTGCTTGCACCTGCTTGCTCTGTTCATTCACTCTGTCCCCTGGGTACCGGGAACTGTTCTTCAGTATTGGGAACCCAGACCCTGGGAACACGGGGACCCGACATCTGGTCCCCACACCTAACAAAGGTGTCAAGAATTTACCATCTGTGCTGGTTTTAAAACATGTTCACGAACTCTTTGATACTCTTCCTGTCAAGAGGTGGAGTTGAGTTCTCTTCATGAACACAGGTGGACTTGCTCCAGTGACTAGAGAAGTAACTCCGTGTGCTGTTTTAAAGGCCAGGTCATCAAATGCGATGCAGCTTCTGCTCAGCTCCTTCCTGGGATTCTAATTGCCCTGGGAACCCAGACACGGTGCTGCAAGGATTCCATAGCCATCTGGGAAGGCCATGAGTGGATACCCTGGCTGAGATCCCAGAGGCAGGCAAACATGCCAGGGAGGACAGCCACCGTGTCAGCTCAGCCTCCTGAGAGACTGTGATGAGCCACCAGCAGCAACCCGAGGAACAGAGCAGCAGGTGACTGCTGCCGTGCACGCTGCCCTGTGCCGTGGTTTCTGATGCAGCCAGAGAGCTCAGGACAGGGAGGGATCAGGTCCTGGCAAGAGTCACATGGTACATTACAAAGGGCCCATCGGAGAAAGTTTGAAGAAGTGGTTATTGAGGGAGGGGTGGGCAGGGTTAAGAGAATGAAAGAGCGATGGGAGAGTGTAGAGACAACAACTTGGGGAGCCACTCCTGTCCCTGGTCCTGAAGGGACACACGGGAGGGGACAGGGTGACCAGGAGTCTGGCAGCCACTGTAGATGTGGAAGAAGGGTCTGGGGAAAATGAGGATGCGCCAGAATCAGCAAGGCTGTGATAATGCCACATGACACCCCCTTTTCCTGCCAAGCTGGAGGCCAGACGGCCAGGGCAATGGGGTGGCACAGACCACAGGGCAGCTCCCCGCCCCCCAGCGGCGTGGGGGGCAGTTTTGAGAACAGCAAGTGGAAGAGTGTGCACACGAAGTAGAGGAAAGGGAGTGCGTCGGTGGCAAGGCCAGAAATGCAGGGCTGCCAGACCAAGAGAGGCAGAGCAGCCTCCACTGGGAGGGAAGGTGAGATGTGGGGTGGAAAGGCACTGCCGCCAGGGGCTCTGGCTGGCACAGGACTGCCTTGCCCCTCAAGGTCAGACTCGAGGACTGCTTCCCCTGGGGTGTGAGGAGGATGGCACAGGGACCCCAGTGGAGCCAGCAGGGGGGTCGTTTTTTCCCAGCCAGTTGGGGGGGCTGCAAAAGCCCCCACCCCAGCTCACATTGGCTGGGACAATTATCAGAGCATGTATCTTCTTCAAATTGGTGTCCTGGGGGACAAGACCAGCTGGTTCCCTGGAGGGGCAGCATGGGGCCTGGTTTGGCCTGACCAGCCTCAGGGTAAGTGTCACTGGGTGTGGCCCCATAGCAGACAGTGACCCTGCTGGAGGGCGGCTGCTCTGAGCCCACTGTAGGGACTCAAGGTGCCCCTGCGGACTGCGGCCTTGTCAGGCGCACGGCGGCCCTAGGCACAGAGCTCAGAGAGGGCCACTGCGACTGCGTCCGCCACCTCACCCCTCAGGGCATTCCTCCACCCTAGGGGCCAAGCCCTGTGGGGACCTGGACTGCCCGCAGTGCTGGCTGTGTTTGTCCCGAGCTGTCTCGAGGAGCAGCTGCTGAGCATATGTGAGGCGGCCAGCGTGACAGAAGGCTGAATTCTCAGGTCTATGAGACCTGACGTCTGAAATTGAAATCTGAAAGTGCAGAGCCACCCGCTGCTGGTGGCCACCGTGGCACTGGACATGGGGTGAGGCCGAGCAGCCTGGAAGGGGTGAAGAGCAGGGTCCCACCGCTTTGGGAAACCGAGGAAGAAAGTAATCAGCTAGCCTTTGAGAGGAAGTGCCGGGCTGGCGGGAGCCCAGCCGCGCCGGCCGCGCCTGCTTTGCCGGGAGCTGGGCCCCAGCGGGCTCTCGGGAAGCGCCCAGCACGGGGTGAGGGCGGGAGCAGATCCGCGGGGGACTTCTGCCCGGTCCCCGCAACCCGACAGGCACGACGCGGCCGGGGCGGGCGGGGAAGGTTTGGGGCCCGAGCGGAGGCAGCTCATGAAGCTGGGGAACAGACGAAAGGCGAGGGGTGAAGAGAATCAGCTGCTTGGAGCCCCCACCCGCGGGCAGGCCCTGCCGGACTCAGCAATTTAGGCTCCCGGGGCCGGACGCCCACCTTCCCTGCCAGCTGGGAGTAAGTGACAAGGACGGAAGAGGCAGAACCGCAGGAAGAAGTCGGGAACGAGCTCGTAGTCCCCAGTCACTCGCTCCCCCACACCCCGAGGGAAGCAGGGAGAGGGGAGGGAGGGCACTGCCCTTTCTCCCTGGGCTCCTGCCCAGCAGCGCGTGCCCGCTGCCACCGGCGCCAAGCCGAGGCCCAGGCCACGTCGCTGCTCTTGGACAGGCTGCCCAGCGGCTGGGGTGGACGGCCCGTTTAGCGCTGGCGCTCCTGTCCCACGAGGATTGGGGGAGACAGACGCTTCTTTGCCAGAGAATACGGATTTGTTTTCTATTCCAGATTAATCACCTTTTAAATAAGAATAGGGCAGTGGTAGCTTGGCCTTGAAACTGAATAGCTCTGCATCCAAGGGCCCTTTCCTGGGAGAGACCATGTTCTCGCCTCAGCCACAGCGCAGACACAGACGTCCGTGTGGGCGGGGTGCCCACTCCCGCTGTCCCCGTGTCCCGCAGCAAGCCCTGCGCGGGAGGGGCCGGCAGTTGCCCCTCCCCCCTTCTTGCCCCTCCGCCCACCGTGCCGGACTCCACCGGGCCCGTTCGGGGCACACGGCGGCGGGCGGCGTGCGGAAAGCCGGGAGCCCAGAGTGGCCGCAAGGAGAAGCGGGGGACGGGGACCCGGCCCTGCTCCAGGGACTTAGTCCGGGCCGGTGTCCTTTTCCAGACCCGCCAGCCCCGATTCTGGAAAAGACTCAGCTGCGCGTTTAGTCGTGGAGCGAGTCTGATTTCACTGGGGAGCCACTGGGACCATTAACGGCGACAGCCACTGAAATTTCTCTGGCCTGGGGCTTTGTTGGTGAGTAAACCTTCTCCCATATTCCGAGTTAATGCTTTCGCCAAGCCCCCCACACAGGTCCCTGTCGCGGCTGCACGCTCGACGGCCGGCTGCCCCGCGCCTGCCCTGCTTCTCCCCGGGAAACCTTTCGGGGGGTGAAGGACGGAGGGAAGGGGGCGGCCGCGGACACACGTGTGAGGAGGGGGAGCTCCTCCTGGAGTGACTGGAAGAGAAACATGCCTGTATTTCTTTGTACAGATTTGCTTTCCATCTGGATTTGGCTCAAGAATAGGCCGTTTTCTACCTCCTGCCTTGAGCGAGTTCTGCTTTCAGAGGCCACAGCAGAAAGCCCTGTGCTCTTGGGCAGCCCTTTGGCAGCAGGCAAAGAGGAAAGAAGCAGGTAGGTATTTTCTGCCTGGGGCTCGCCCACACCTGGCTTTCCCTCCCGTCGGGAGTTGAGGCTGGCTTTCCCATTCCGGAGAGCGCCGCAGTTTACTCCTGTGCTGTTCCCCAACAGCCAGGCAATGTGTCATCGCAAATGACAAAACTGTGTAAATGGCAGCTCAGTCTTAAAGGAAACGCCTTGCCTAAGACACAGCCCCACCGTGCCAGTGGTGAAATGATCGCTTTCCACACCAAAAACACACCGAAAACGGAAAATGTTGGCTCTTAAGACACATAAACAGCAGAAATGTGAATTCATTTGCTAACGCAAGAGAAACCACGTTTCCTTTGAATGGCAACCCAAGACACTTAGCTTCCGCCTCAGTGTTTTCCCTGCAGAGTTTGCCAAGGCTGCTCAGCAGAGGCTGCTGTGCTCCCTGGAGGCGGCGGCATTGGCGGCACCCTCTCGCAGGTGATGCTGCTGCTCACGGAGGTCAGGCATCTTTACCCAGCTCCCGGCCCTGGGCTTGGTAATGGGCTGGCTGTGGGGTGATAAGATTCGGGTACCAGACTGCAATTGCGCACAGGGTTTTCACCCTTCCATGCAAATGCAGTGGTTACTAAGGGACCCCTTTCCTCCTCCAATGTTTCTTGCTTTTGCTTGTTTTTTGTTTGCTTTTTGCAGTTTTTGGCCGGGGCAGGGTTTGAACCCGCCACCTCAGGCATATGGGGCTGGAACCGTACTCCTTTGAGCCACAGGCACCACCCTGCTTGTTTGGTTTTGCTCTCTGGCTGCAGCAAGCTGCAGGAGACAATTCATATTCAAATTTACAACCACTCTGGCCTTGCTCAGCAAGGAGTTGTACAGTGTGTTTTCAGTCTGTGACGCTGCTGCACAGCACACCACCTCTCTCTGGAGAGGGTCTGCATGTGGCAGACACCACCAATTAGAGCCGCAATCTCCACCCAAGGAGACACGCCTCGTGTTACTTCTCAGACCCTCTCAATGTCACTGTGAGTGGGAAGTTGCAAAAGCCTCATTTCTCGTCACCTGTCTCACAGTGATGGCTCTGTGGGTTGGTTATTGCTTTGTCTGGCTAACGGCAGCACCCCACAAATCTCATCATGCTATCTGAGAATGAGAATTAATGTTTCTTTCATGTGATGTAAAATAAACAAAAACAAAAACCAAGGTAGTCATGTTCTTCTGTGTTTGGTAGAGAAGTAAAAACAGAGGCAATCCTATCACTAAAATGTAACCCACAGACACAAGGGACATCCCGTGTAACAGCAAGGCTAACCAAGCTCAGAGTCGATGATGACCAAGCCTTCATCTGGGAGCTCCTGCTCACAAGGTTAAACTTACCTTCACTCCAGAGCATAGCACTTTGCATTAAGACCATTAGGACAGGGCGGCACCTGCAGCTCAGTGAATAGGGCCCTGGCCCCATATACTGAGGGTGGCCGGTTCAAACCTGGCCTTAGCCAAACTGCAACTAAAAATAGCTGGGCATTGTGGCCGGCGCCTGTGGTCCCAGCTACTCGGGAGGCTGAGGCAAAAAAATCGCCTAAGCCCAGGAGTTGGAGGCTGCTGTGAGCTGTGATGCCACAGCACTCTACCGAGGACAACAAAATGAGACTCTGTCTCTAAAGAAAGCCAAAATTATTAGGACAGGGGCCTCGGATTGCACACAACATGCAGCGAGTATACTCCACCCGTTCCTCCTATTAATTGCTACTGAAAAGACAAAATACATGAAGCACTAACTACTGGAGAACTCTGAAAGGCAGGGAAAAGGAGATGGGTGACCAGGGACTTCGGAATTTGAGAACAACCCAAGATGAGTTGTGTGTATACACGAGTGTATGTATGTGTGCACGTGCATGTGTGTGTGTCGCCTCCTATATACATATGCTAGTCTGGGCACTAGAGAGATCCCCCAAACCTAGAAATGCCAACTGGCTCAGTCACAAATAGCCCCAAGAAAACCCTGCCTTCTCTAGCTAATGGACTGGGAAAGAGTGTTCCTGTATGACTATTGTCAGGCCAAGAGCAGAGAAAGAAAAAAAGCTGCATCCCCCTCCCCATTGGGTGCTATGGCTGTGCAGCCCTGGAACCATCACTTTCCTGCATTAAAGAGGCAGCACTCCATCTCTCTCCACACGTCATTGGGAGGCTGGGGCGCAGCCCATCCACTGTCCCTGTGCTAAGGGAATGTCAGTGAAAAGTGTTCTCCCTGTTCCCCTCTCGCAACAGCTGCAGACTGTCACCACCCTGCACCAAGATGAGCAAAGGGGGAAGGCTGTAGAGAAGAGGGAGCTGAAGAAGAGGATGGAAGAGATTACAGAGAAGAACTCTTCGTAAACTTCTTAGAAGAAAGGAATTTTTTAAATTTGTGAAGGAAGTCATGGGCAGACTTTCAAGTGGCCAGTGAATGATACTGGTCAGAATCAACACAGAAATACGTTTCAAATAATACCTTATGGGTTTCAGATTGACCTCTGGATAGTATATAAGTGGGGCAGATGAGAGTAGCACTGTAAACACCTTGCAAACTAAATTGATATTTAAACCACAATCCCATAGAAGTGGGCAAGGATGTACGTTCTGAACCTAGACAGGTTGACTGCTAAAATAGAATATTCAAATAAGTACCAGAGTCTCATGAGGTAATTCACAAAATGTTCAAGAGACAATCAAAAGTACTTTTCATACCAAGACTCAGGAAAATCCCAATTCAGATAAGAAAATAAAACCAATCAATAAAATCAACTGGGACAACACAGATGTTGGAATAATCTTACAAAGATTTTTTTACACATTTTTTTTTTTAGGTTAACATGAGTATACAACCAAGTTACATGTTTGAACTTGTTGGGTAGAGTCTAACTTGTAGTTGTGTCCTGCACCCAGGAGGTGTGCCACACACCCCTACATTGTGTCCATCAAATTGGAGCACGCCAAATCCCCTCTCTCGTCTTCCGCGTCCCTCATTCCCACTCCCCCCAACTTCAATTAAAATGAATTTTTCTCCTATATGGGTGCAAATTAGATCATCTACTGGGTTCATATTAATATTGAATACATTGGATATTTACTTTTCTATTCTTGTGATACTTCATTGAGAAGAATGTGTTTCAACTCTATCCAGGGTAATATAAAAGATGTGAAGTCACCATCTTTTTATGGCTGAATAGCATTCCATGGTGCACATATACCTCAGTTCGTTAATCCATTCCTAAGTTGATGGACATTTAGGTTGTTTACATGAGTTGGCAATTGTAAATTGAACTGTGATAAACAATCTAGTACATGTATCCTTATGAAAAAATGATTTTTTTTTTCTTCTGGGTAGATGCCTACTGGGATTGTGGGGTCAAATGAGGGATCTAATTTGAGTTCTTTGAAGATTCTCCATATTTATTTCACAAGAAGCTGTATTAGGTTGCCATTCCACCAACAGTGTAAAAGTGTACCCCTCTTCACATCCATGCCAGCATCTGCAACTTTGGGACTTTGTGATGTGGGCTAATCTTTCTGAGCTTAGGTGATACCTCAGGGTGGTTTTGATTTGCATTTCTCTTATGATTAGGGACAATGAGTGTTTTTTCACATATTTGTTTGCCATTTCTCTGTCTTCCTCAGAAAAGGTTCTGGTCCTTATTTCTTTCCCAGTTAACAAATGGGATTGTTTGCTGGTTTTTTTGTTGATTAATTTGAGTTCTCTATAGAACCTAATTAGCAAGTCTTTGTCAGATTCGTATCATGCACATATTTTTTTCCATTCTGAAGGTTGTCTATTTGCTTTGATTTTTGTGTCTTTAGCTTTGCAGAAGCTTTTCAGTTTAATTAAGTCCCATTTATTAATCTTTGTTGATGTTACAGTTGCTATGGAAGTCTTCTTCATAAAAATATTTTCCCAGCCCAACATCTTCAAGAGTTTTTCCCACATTTTCTTCTAGGATGTTTATCATTTCATGCCTTAGATTTAAATCTTTCATCCATCTCAGTCCATTTTTGTAAGTGATGAAGGGTGCAGATCAAGTTTCAGTCTTTTGCATGTGGTTATCCAGTTCTCCCAGCATGATTTATTGAATAAGGATTCTTTTCCCCAGTGTATGCTTTTGTTGGGTTTGTCAAAAATTAGATGGCTGTAAGAGACTGGTTTCATCTTTTGGTTTTCTATTTGGTTCCGTATTTCTATGTCTCTATTTTTGTGCCAATACTATGCTGTTTTAATCACTCTGGACTTGTAATATAGCCTAAAGTCTGGTAGGGTGATTCTTCTAGCTTTTTTTTATTACTAAGAATTGCCTTGGCTATACAGGGTTTTACTCTGATTCCACTGAAATGAAGAACTATTTTTTCCAGTTCTCCAAAATATGATGTTGGTATTTTAATGGGGATTGCATTGAATCTGTAGATTGCTTTGATAAGCATAGACATTTTAACAAAGTTGATTCTGCCGGGACCATGATATGCTTTTCCATTTGTTAATGTTTTCTGTTATTTCTTTACTTAGGGTTTCATAATTTTCTTTGTAAAGGGCTTTTACCTCTTTTATTAGGTATGTTCTTAGGTATTTCATTTTCCTTGAAGCTATTGTGAAGGGAATTGTGTCTCTGATTAATTTCTCAACTTGGCTGTATTGGAATACACAAAGGCTATTGATTTGTGGACATTGATTTTATACCCTGAGATGTTACTTTATTTCTTGATCACTTCTAGGAGTCTTCTGATCGAATCCTTGGGGTTCTCTAAATATAAGATCATATCATGGACATAGAGTGAGAGTTTGACCTCCTCTGCCCCTATTTGGATGCCCTTTATATCCTTCCCTTGCCTGATTGCACTGGCTAGAACTGCTAGCACTGTATTGAATAGTAGTGGTGGTAGAGGACATCCTCATCTGGTTCCAGTTCTAATTGGGAAAGCTTTCAGTTTTACTCCATTCAGTGTAATATTAGTTGTATGTTTGTTGTAGATGGCTTCAATCAAATTAAGAAATGAGCCATCTATGCTTATATTCTCAAGTGTTCTTGTTAGAAAAGATGCTGAATTTTATTAAATGCTTTTTCTGCATCTATTGAGAGAATGATATGGTCCTTGTTTTTGCTTCTGTTGATATGGTAAGTTACATTTATGGATTTGTGTATGTTAAACCAGCCTTGTAGCCCTGGGATGAAGCTTATTTGATCTTGATGTATAATTTTTTTAATCTGTAGAGATAATCTATTGAATAGATTTTTTTGAGAATTTTTGCATCTATGTTCATTAGTGAAATTGGTCTATAGGTCCCCTTTTTACTTGGGTCCTTTCCTGGTTTTGTTATCAGCGTGATGCTTGCTTCATAGAACATGTTGGGGGAAGATTCCTCCCTTCTCAGTATTTTGGAATAGTTTCTGTTATATGGGTATAAGCTTTTCTTTGAAGGTTTGATAGAATTTTGGTGTGAAGCCAACTGTTCCAGGGTATGTTTTGTTGGAGGATTTAATTTTTTACTTTTTTTATTGTTTCTTTGATCTCAGTGCTTGATATTGCTCTGTTTGAGAGATCTATTTCTTCTTAGGTACATCCAGGAATAGGGCATGATTCCAGGTATTGGTCCATTTCCTCCACATTGTCAAATTTCTGGGCATAGAGTTTCTTGTAGTAGTCAGAGATAATCTCTTATATCTCTGTCATATCTGTTGTTATTTCCCTTTTTTCATTTCTGATTGAGGTTATTAGAGGTTTTACTTTTGTGTTTCTAGTTAATCTGGCCAAGGGTTTATCAGTTTTATTTATTTTTTTTCAAAAAAACCACCTTTTTGGTTCATTAATTTTCTGAATGATTCTTTTGTTTTCAATTTCATTAATTTATTGATTTAATTTTGGTTATTTCTTTTCTTCTGCTGGGTTTGGGATTGGATTGCTCTTCCTTTTCCATTTCCTTAAGATGATTCATTAGGTTGTTGATGTGCTGTCTTTCTGTTTTTCAGATGTAGGCATCTAATGTGATAAATTTCCTTCTTAAGATTGCTTTTGCAGGGTGGTGCCTGTGGCTCAGTGGGTAGGGTACCAGCCCCATATACTGAGGGTGGTAGGTTCAAACCCAGCCCCAGCCAAACTGCAACAAAATAATAGCCAGGCATTGTGGCCGGTGCCTGTAGTCCCAGCTACTCAGGAGGCTGAGGCAGGAGAATCAGCTAAGCCCAGGGGTTAGGGTTGCTGTGAGCTGAGCTGTGTAACACGATGGCACTCTACCAAGGGCGATAAAGTAAAACTCTGTCTCTCAAAAAAAAAAAAAGATTGCTTTTGCAGTATCCCACAGGTTTTGGTAACTTGTAGCTTCGTTGTTCTTATGTTCAAGGAATTTAACAATTTATTCCTTTATCTCTTCCTTGACTCAACTGTCATTCAGTATAAAGTTGTTTAATTTCCATGCCTTTGTATTTTTATTAAGGGTTGAGTTCCACCTTTATTGCCTAGTGGTCTGAGAAGATACAAGATATAATTTCAATTCTTTTAATTTTGTCATGGTTTGATTTGTATCCTAGGATATAAACTACTTTGGAGTACGTTTCATGGGCTGATGAGAAAAACATATATTCCTTAGCTTTTTTAGTTTATGTTTAGAGCATCTGTCCAGTTCTGTCAGAGGGGTATTAAAGTCCCCCACTATTATGGTGTTATGGAATATCATATTGCTCAGACCAATCAAGGTTTGTTTCATAAATCTAGCAACATTTAAATGGAGGCATAAATATTTAGAATTGAAATGTCCTCTTGTTGTATTGTTTCCTTGACCAGTATGGAGTGACCATCTTTGTCTTTCTTAACTTTAGTTGCTTTAATTCCACTTGTATCTGTAAATAAGATTGTGACCCCCTCCTTTCTTCTGATTTCCATTTGCCTGAAATACTTTTTTCCATCCCTTTACCCTGAGTCTTGATTTGTGCTTCAACATTAGGTGTGTTTCCAGGAGACAGCATATAAATGATGTGTGCTTTTTTTATCCAATCAGCCAGCTGGTGCCTCTTCAGTGGGGAATTCAAACCATTAACATTTATTGAGAGAATTGATAAGTATGATGGAATTCTATTCATCTTATTTTGTGAGAGTTTGTAGCTTAGTATTATCCTTGGCATCATTGTGGGAGCTAGGTTTTGTCCATTAGTTTCTGGGTGTTTACTTTGCTGGTGACCCATTGTGATGGTCAGTGTTGAGAACAGGTCTAAGTATTTTCTGTAGAGCTGATCTTGATGTGGTAAATTTCTTCAATGTTGGCATATCAGCAAAAGATCCAACTTCTCCATCAATTTTCAAGCTTAGTTTAGCAGGATACAGAATTCTTAGCCAAAATTTCTTTTGTTTAAGAAGGTAAAGGTAGATGAAAATTCTCTTCTATCTTGGAAAGTTTCAGCTGAAAAGTCCACTGACACCCTGATGGATTTGCTCCATAGGTCAGTTGATACTTACTCCTGGCTGTTTGCATAATTTTCTCTTTTGTCTTGATTTTGGAAAGGTTCATGGCAAAGTGTCTAGGAGATCCTCTGTTTGTGTTGTGATGACCCAGAGTTCGTTATCCCTCCAAAAGGTGTGTTTTGCAATTTTTAGTGAAACTTGGGAAGTTTTCATTTATAATACCCTCCAATAGGGCTTCCATTCCTTTGGAATGTTTTTCTTCCCCTTTAGGGATCCCTATAATTCACATGTTTGAATGCTTTACGAAGTCCTATAATTCTTTGAGCAAGTGGTCTGTGTTCTCTCTCTCTTCTTTTCTGCTTCTTTAACTACCTAGGTTAGTTTGTGAACTTTATCCTCTAACTCCAAGATTCTTTTTTCTCCATGGTCTAATCTGCTATTACTTCCTACTGCATCTTTAAGATGCCCAATTGGCTACTTCATTTCCTTTAGCTCCACCATATCCTTTCTATATTGTTCATATCTTTCACCCATTTTTTGTTCTATTTTTCCATTTTATCATCAATTCCCTTAATATTGCTGTTACCATCCACATTTTAAATTCCCTTTATGTCATTTCCATTACTTCTTTATAGGTAGAGTCCTCTGCAATAGTCTTCTGCCTCATGGTCCCTGGGGTGGGGGGATTGCTTTGTTTTGGTTTTTCATGATGCCAGAAGTTTTCTGTTCATTCCTCCTCATGTGTATTTTCTTCTTGTTTACTTCCTTCTCCTACTTTTTCCTTTTCACTGCCTCCTTTGCTCTGAATTACCCTGTCTCAGAGCTTAGATGTAGAAGTGGTCTCTTGTTATAAGGCCAAAGGGAGAGAAGTGTAAAAAGCAAGCAGTGAGAAAGAAGAGAAAAAGAAGGAAAGAAAAAAGAAAAGCAAACAAGAAGGGGAAGGGTGAAAGAAAAGAATTAGAAAAAGGAAAGTAGAAGGACAGAAATAGAAAGAGAGTGACAGGAGAAATGGTATTGTTCAGCAAGGTGCTATGACCACACCTGCAATTCCAGGGCTTCGGGGTTCTGGGTTGGGTGGGTCCTTTGAAACCTGTAGCTTTTTATCAGTCTGGGCAAAAGCAAGACTTCACCTTTGCCAAATATAGGAAGAGAAAGAGGAAAAAAAAAAAAAAGAAAAGAAAGAAAAATTCAGCACTATATCACAATGGGGACCTGCTGGTAATGACTTTCCAAAGGCCAAAGCTAGATGGACACCCTGGACTGTGATCCCATGATGTCCTTGAGCCAGACCACTTCTGTGACCTCCCAGCCAGACCAATGTTTTGACCTACCAGCACTCAGAGAAAAGAAAAAAAAAGACAAAATTAAAAATACAATTATATAATATTAAAAGAAAACCGACATCTTAGTTGTTGTATGAGTAATTCATGTGGGACAGATGAGAAAAGTAGAAAAATTTCTACCAAGAGAGAAAAAAGGAGACAAATAAAGAAGAAAGAGAGAAAAAAAAGGGGGGGGGCCTGAAATACCCTAACAAGAATTAAAGAGCCCTTGCTAATGAAGAAAGTAAAAATGAAGATTAAGAATATAGCCAAACAACTAATAAAAAACCCCCAAACTCAAAAACCAAACAACAACCACCCCAACAACAGAAAAGAGAGAAAAAAAAAAACTAAAAAAAAAAATTGAAAAGGGAGCAAAAATGTTATATATATAAAATTGCCATCCACATTTTTCCATCTCCAAACACTACAGTGCATTAAAAGGTGGCACTGTAGTGCTAGGATATGGAGAACATTTCTTAAAGCTGAAAACCATGCTTTAATTGTTGAGGAGATTGGGCCCTGTCTTTCTGACTTAGTTACCCTCAGTCAGTGCCTGATTATCATCAGCATTTAGTCACTACAGGGTTTGGGATCTTAAAGTTCTCACCAAAATCCTTAGGAGGCACATTTCACAGTGCCCTCTGACTGACAACAATTCCTAAAGGTGTGGAAACCATTCTGTTCACCCCAAGAGCTCAGCAAACATGCCAGAGCCAACCATGCACTAGGACCCTGCATACTGTTTCTGCACATGACCTTCCCACAATGGTGGCCCAGCTAGCAGTCCAGCTGATGGGAGATCCACTCCACTAGGCATTCAAACCTGAGCCTACCCACTCATCTAAGCCCTCTTAGGGAGGTCCAATGCACAGTCCAGCCCCAAATCGAAAACCTGCATGATAGACCCTTCCCATCTCCAGGCCTCTGAGGGAGTCCTGCTGGCCAGTCCCTGCCTGTTCCCACACATTCACCTTCCATGCCAGCTTTCTTTAGCTCCTGACCTCTTCAATGGCCCCTGTAGTCCACCACTGCCTCAGTGTACCCTCAGAGTGATGACTTCAGGTAGGTTCTCTCAGCCAGAGATAGTTGTTTTTGTTTTCCCCTGCCTTACTGGGAGTGGCTAGTAGGGAGGTATTTCTAGACTGCCATCTTACTCTGCCCCCCCTTACATAGATTTTTTTAAGTAGCTATTATAAAAGTGATCCAACAAGCAATTACAAGTACTCTTGAAACAAGTAAAAAAATTATAAGCTCTTGATGAGTAAGTGGAAGATATAAAGGAAAAATAAATGGAAATTTTAGAACTAAAGAATATAATAATCAAAACTATAAATCTCACAGGATGGGTTCAATAGCAGAATGAAAATGACAAAGAAGACTTAGTAAACTCAAAGATAAGTGAATAGAAATTATTCAATTTCTGAGAAAAAGAAAGAAAATACGTTTTTAAGAAAATGACTCTCAAGGATCTGTGGGATAGTGACAAAAGATTTAGCATATCCTCAACTTCTTAACAGAGGAGAATAAATAAGAGGCTGAACAAATATTTTAAGAAATAATGGTGATTAAATTCCCCAATTTGCTGAAAGTTATAAACTTACATATTTAATGAATCTGAGAAAATATGAAACTGAATAAATCTAAAGATATTCATAGACATATAATCAAATTCCTAAAAATTAAACACAAAGAAAACATTTTGAAATGCATTTCTTATAGAGAAGGAATGATTTTAATTTCAGCAAATTTCTCATTAGAAACCATGGAGGCCAGAAGGAAGAGGCAGAATGTTTTTCAAGTGCTGAAAGAAAACAGCTGTCAACTTAAAATTTTTTATCTAGTGAACTTCCTTCAGGAATGAAAGTGAAATCAAAACATTCCCAAATGAAGGGAAACTAAGAAAATTTCTTGTCAGCAAACCTGCTTGAAAAGAATTGCTATAAGAATTTCTTCAAACAAGAGGGAAATGTTAACAGAGGGAAAGTTGGAACATCAGTTATTAAAGGAAAAACAATGGAAAGAGCAAATATCTAGATAGATATAATAGACTATTCTTCTCTAGAGTTCTTAAGAATTTTAATTTAATAAGGAAATTATCATAATAGTTTGATGTGGTATACAATGTAGTAAAAAAATTGAGATAATGTTTTCACAAGGGGGCTACTAAAGAAATCTGCATGAGGTGAGGTTTTACTATTCCAGTTGAAGTGGTGAGTTGGTGCTGACAGAATATAATGTTTATATATGCAAATATATTGTAATTGCTGCAGCAAATACTTTTTAAAAACTATGTTTTAAAATGCAGTAGAACCTCCATGGTTGACCACCTCCCTACACTGACCACCTCCTCAAGCTAACCTAATTTTCATAGACCAGACATGTATGTCTCAGTATAGTAGCCGTAGTTTCTTATGTTGACCACCTGCATATGTTAACCAGTTTGTTACAGTCGCTTGGGTGATCAACTTACAGAGATTCTACTGTATACTCAGAAACATTATAGATAAAACAGAGTACTAAAAACTGTTACAGCAACTCCAACGAAGGCAAGAAAGGGGAAGCAATGAAACAAAAAGGAGGGCAAACAACTAGTAAAGTAGCAGACAAATCCTAAAATGCCAATAGTCACATTAAATATAATGTCTAAACACACCAATTAAAAGACAAAGATTAACAGAATGGATGAAAAAAAAAAAGTAACCCAATTATATGTTGTCTACAAGAAACTCACTTCAAATATCTGATATAAGTTGGGGCAGAGCAAGATGGCTGACTGGAAGCTGCTTCCGAAAAAGGCTCCTATCCAAAAGGGAGGATAACCTCTCGAAACTGCACAATTGAGCTGAATCCTGGGAACCCAGCCAAGAGAGAGAAGTGATTTCTGTGGATAACCTC
>CAUYRH010054306.1:0-20577 GCA_963574655.1 Perodicticus potto
TTATTAAATGTAGAATATCAATGTCTTCATATAGTGATTAAGAAAATGCCATGAAGGCTATCTTTAACAGTACGATCAAAATATTTCTGATTGTATATGAAGTCAGCACATTGTGCCCCATGATTGCACCAATGTACACAATTATGATTTAATAAAATTAAAAAAAAAAAAGAAATGCAATGAAGACCCTGACTCAGTAAAAAAATGAAAACCCAGCCAGGTGCCATGGTGAAGGTCTGTAATCCCAGCGAATTGGGAGGCTGAGGCAGCAGAAGGCCCACGGCCAAGTCTGAGGTTGCAGTGAGCTGTGACGCCACTGCACTCTGCTCAGGGCACAGGGTGGGGGTCTGTCTCAACAAGAAAAAAAAAAAAAAGAATTGAAATGGGTCTAAGAATGTATTCTACTTGAACGCTAACAAGTTAATATAATTTTATGGACACTGGAATAAGCAATTAAATACCTGGCATAAGAGAAAAGGCTTCCTTACCCACTGCTGTGTATGGACAATATCACATGTAATCAGCATGTTGTGTCATTTCCCAGGCCCCCCAAACCTGAGGAGGTGAGGGGAAAGGGCCAAGGGAGGTGCTATACCTGTGGAAGTTTCATCCCAGTTGAGGAAACTCAATTTAGGGAACTCACATATTTTATGACAGATTGCAAGCAAAGTTGTCCTTTTTCTCAAAGGAGGCATTACCTACATTACCCTGGGCAGTAAGCAAACCTGCCCTTTGCTTCAGAGGGAAACACTATGTCCACCTTTCAAGACTTCATGACCCAAACATCCTTGGAAAGACATTTTGAAGCAAAGCTTTTCAGTGCTTCTGCTCACAAGAAGTGTGGAAACAAGAGCTGGCCATGGGGAATTGTCTTCCAATAGCTATATTTATTATAGTGTAATAGTTTTACTTTGTTTGCTTTAAGATATTTTTGAAAGGCGAATAGAGCTAATGAGTAGGAGATCAAAGTGGCCTCATCTGCAAAGAACTGCTTGGTACCAACAATAGCTAAATACATTCACATTGCTTCAGTAATTCTGTGAATTGGCTTATGTGCAACAGAAGCTAGATGTTCAAACAGATTTGACCATACTCAGCCTTTGCTAAAGCACCTTTGATAGGTGAAATCCACCTCATGCTTAAATTCATCTAAGACAGGACCTCCTTATCTTACAGATTCATTATTTTAACTGGTCTGTGTGATAAGTGCTGGGAGGAAGGAAGAGGAAGGTGTTTTTGTTCCCTTAAATAAAGGAAATAAAGTAAAGTGGCATCTTACTGTGAAATTATAGAGAAGGATATTCAATTCAGTGTCATGTTTTAGGAAAGTCTTGTTTAGGGGAAATAAATTTGAATTGTCTTGAAAGATACACATTGTCTAGATAGGAGGAAAGAAGAATAGTCTAAGAAAAAGGGAATGTGTGTAACAAAATGGAAAGAAATGGAAAAGTGAGGTAAGTTTAGTGCACGTCAACTGTTCTCACTTGTTGATAGATTGTGAAGGATGCGGATGGTGCTTGGGGAGTAATGGAACTTAACCGCAGAGCATGGGAAGCCTCATGTGTGAAGCTCGGGAGTTTTGAAAATTTGTGGTTAGATTTTTAGAAGTTTGGTGGTATAAGCAGATCTAAATTTTAGAATGATTCTTCTGATAGCCTTAAGGACAATTGATTAGGGAATGGCTAGAGTTTAGATCAGAAGATTGAAAGCAGAAAAAAAATAAACCTAGAATGGGGCAGCACCTGTGGCTCAGTGGGTAGGGCAATGGCCCCATATATCGAGGGTGGTGGATTCAAACCCGACCCCAGCCAAACTGCAACAAAAAAATAGCCGGGCGTTGTGGCAGGCACCTGTAGTTCCAGCTACTCAGGAGGCTGAGGCAAGAAAATCGCCTAAAGCCAAGAGTTGGAGATTGCTGTCAGCTGTGATGCTACAGCACTCTACTGAGGGTGGTAAAGTGAAACTCTGTCTCTACAAAAAATAAATAAATAAAAATAAAATAAAACAACTTAGAATGCCATGTAATCAAGAACTAAATTAAGGGTGTGTCAATAGCAGTAGGGAAAAGGGATGTTTAGAGAGTAGAATCTGTAGGACTTGGTGACTGACTTAAAGTTGGGAGTTGAATAGAAAGTCTAGAATATATGTTGTTTGTAGGAAGGCAACTGTTCAAGAAAACTATGTCTCAAGAAGAGAAGACGTGTTGGGCTGTGTGTGGGGGAGGTAGTGGTAAAGAGATGATGAGTTCATGTCAGACAGATTGAGTCTGTTTTGGGTAGAATTTTAAATGAAGTCACTTTAGAGTGACAGAAAGAAAAGGAAGGTCAAAAATGGAATCCTGGATCACATCAACTTTCAAGGGGGCGCTGCAGTTAAACATTGTGATCGCAATTTCTAGAAAACTGATATGATACATGTACAACTATCATTTCTTCTAAGAATGAAAAGGAAACAAATAATAAGGTTTTTCATGCAAGAGGAGCATAATATTTCCTTTCTACTTTTTGAAATGATAATATCCTTGAAGTTACAATATTATATTTAGATATCATTGTCAAAATGTGTGATTTGCAACTTTGCCATAAGCCAGATGAAGTCTTGAGATTCTAGAAAAAGCATAAGTAGGTAAATTTTTTTATAGAAGAAGCTATTAGAAAAAGTATTTACTTTTATGTAGTGGCCACATTAAAAAAATAATGGACTTACAAAAACTATAACATGGAGTCATTTTCTATAAGGATATATTGGAACCATTTATTTTGTAAGTAATGAAAAAAGTAGGTTCTTCTCAAAGTGTAGTTATTTGACCTGGAAGAGAATCTGCTTTTATTCTGATTATTATACTATTTATTCTTCATAGACATTCATTTCAAGGGTTTTTATTGTCCCGATAAAATTGATTTAGTAAATAAAAAAAGCTTCTCCTAATAGGGCTATTCATCTGGAAAGGTTAACACTCTGTTAGATGTTATTGTGCTGTTTGGTACATTTTTTAACTATATTATTTTTACTAGGTTTACTTTTAAACAGTTTAAGTAAAAAATAGGATAATTCTTGGATTTGCAATGAGAATTCCTGGCCTGTTCAGAGGATCCTAATGTCAATGACATTTCCTGTATATGATAAGTTGTCCTACCATCATCAAGTAATGGAATTTAAAAATATCTATCACGCACCCCTTGTTTTGTTTTCCAGTTTCACAAGCAAGTTAAAAACAAAATTGAGGATAATCGGTACTGATATGGGTGTAGAAAGCTTAACCCTTTCACTTGTGGTTTATAGAAATGTATAATCTTTCTGGAGGGTGATTTGGTAACAGGTATAAAATGACCAAATAAGTATATGATCTTTGACCCGTAAATTTCACTTTTATGAAGTAACTCTAATAGAATTATTGGAAAATATACAGGTTGACATGTTACATTACATATACTTTATAAAAATCAGAAGCAACTTAAAGCCTGTTAAAATAATTCTTGATATACATACATATATATACCATACAACTTAAAAATGATAATATACTATTAACTGGGAAGAATAAGCTTCCAAAATGATATGTAATCTGGATAGACAAGACACAATTCATTCTATTCTGAGCCCTGTTGGTTGAAAATATAGAGATCCAATAGAAGAATTAGAATTTCATTCCAAGTACTTGAGAACGGGGTGCACATTCTCAATGCACAGAAAAGTATATTGAGGTCTCATCTGTACATTTCACCATTGTCGGTGGTCCTGGGTGGTGACTACTTTCCCAGTTCCTTTATGTCTTTGTTCATGTCTTCCCTGAAGCAATTCTCCTGTCTTTTGTTCTTCCAACCATGCTTCTCCCTACTGTGTTTCTGTGTCATAAAAGTCCAGAGAAGACTGGAGAAGTTTAACATCTGTTATAACAAAAGCAGACTTGGCTTTGTCAGTTTTGATGGTATGCAGGGCAGAGTGTGATCTATGATCACTTCAGAACTAATAAATACGTACAATATTACACTATTTTAAAACCAAACATACATAAACACACACTACAGATGTAGTTGGGAAAGCAATGCATCAAAATATTAAAAGCATGTTGCAGTGAGGTAGGATTTCAATTAGTTTATATGCTTTTTATATGTTCTGCTTTCTTATAAAAGAAGATGCTGATGTTATAATAAAAAAAATGCAACAATGTTGTTTCAAAATAGTTTATTACAAATTTATGGAGGGTCATTTATGTTGGAATTGGCCTGGTGTTACCTTTATTCAGTGTTGATGATATGCACCAGGCATGTAACTTCAATAGAACCATGATAACCTTCCCGCTGGAAATTTTAAACTTGAGTGCAAACATACAACAATTTCAGCCTGAAAATGGTTATTAAGCATATCTTTCCTACTAAAAAAGAGTTTTTAAAAAGGACAAATCCACATAGTTCTTTTTTCAGTTCAAAATTTATTTTGTGAAATTAAATAATTTTTTATTACATGATAGGGGACTGCAGTGATGATTCTCAAATAAAAGAATAGGCAGGGCAGCACCTGTGGCTCAAAGGAGTAGGGCGCCAGCCCCATATGCTGGAGGTGGCGGGTTCAAACCCAACCCCAGCCAAAAAAAGAAAAGAACAGGCAAAATGAAGTCTTTACTCCATTCTCTTTCATACAAAACAAAAAGTGAATCCTCCTTACTCATTTTGTAATGAGAAAAATGTGGCAGGTTTTTTTTTTAACCACATGATGGAAATTTGTGATGCTTTGATTCATATTTATCTGAATATGCAATTGCCTTTTTTGAAACATGCTAATGAACACCAAAGAAAGGATCTTTCATAAAGGGCTTATATAGCTTTATCTTTTGCAGAATAAAAGCAGAAATTTTACATTTCATCTGAAGACCTGAAGAGTAACAAATATGTTATCTGTAGATTATTCTAGTAACAAATGTATTATCTGTAGATTATCCTTTTCTGTATATAGCTGTTCATATAGCTGTAAAGGTCCCTTTCAAGTCTGGGAGAGTCAGCCAAGGTCGAAGTTGAGACTTCCATTCTCCTTAGCTGGGGGGCCAGCGAGGTCAGGTCATGGGGAAATGGCCAGCTGGTCTCTATACACACTTCTGTAAGTGTTGAAAACTTAGCTATTGAGTCAGCTCCTGACTTTTAGAGAAAGCTGCATAAAGTTCAGGGTGAACCATGATTTCTCTTCATATTGACTGGCTACAGCCTGAAATTTAAGCTCATTCTTTGTGGTGAAAGTGATACTATTTCTGAACTACATTAATGTGCTTTTTTCCCCCTCATTTCTTTGTTCCTGCCAGAAGCATCAGTTTAACTTGGGGGCTGATGGGGATTGTATTAATGAAATGTTACAGTAAAGTTAATGTTCAGCTTTTATCACTCCAAGTATCACTTTGAGTCCTTAAGATCACAGTCATGAAAATCACCTGATTTGGGGAGAGAAGAGAGAGAATTTTCTAAATTCATTTAGCTTTCATGTATATATCAAGAACTGCCCCTGAAATACAGCATCAAAAATTTCAACCATAAATCAGTGGGAAAAAACTGAGAATATGTCTCAGGAATTTTTGCCTCATGGAGTGGGTAAGAAGCCCATTGAATTTGGTCCTAGGACATTGTGGGAAGAAGGGCAGGGACATGTGATGAAGGGGTCAGGAAATTAATGTCTTTTTTCCCCTTATCAGGATGAAGCTGAGGACCTGGGCCTAGTTAGGGACAGAAGTAAGCCTTCTAGGAGGGAATCTGCAGGTTACGATTTCCAACAGAGGGTGGTGGTGGGAGCACAGCCTCAGGGAGTGGGTGCAGTCAGATGATAGGGAGAGGAGCCCCCGCGGGAGTGCTGCTCCTCCCTGCTGGCCGTGTGGGTCCTGGTGATCTGGAAACTTCCTTGTGACCTGGTAGGCCATGCAGGAGAGCTAGCAGAATCTGCATTCTTTCCTGCGTGGGATGAGGATAAAGGGTGTCAATGTGTCACAGACTCCTTAACTCAAGGTGGTGACTGCCAGAGCACAGCTTTGAAAGGTCAGAACGGACCAGTCACTCTGCCCCTGAAACCATCAAGAGTTCTGAAAAGACAGCAGAGTGTAAGTGACCACTTAACTCCTGCCTCTATGATGGCACAGGGAACCTTTCAGTTCCAGGGATCATCTTTTACCATTTTAGAAAAGAATAAGGAAGAAGGAAGAAAACGAAAAGATGAATAACTTACCAGAAAGCAACTGAATAGAAAAGACTATCTAAGCTTGGACGTATTGAGAAGCCGTTATCCAGCAATTGAAAGTTCGTTTCTCCGTCTGTGTCCTCCTATTGCATCGTGTATAAGGCTCAGAAGGAGGATCAGATGAATTAGTGAGAAAAAAAGATGCTAGATTTTCATTCTATCTTAAAGTGCAATATGTTCAACGTTTCAGACTCCTGCATTTGTTTACTATATGGTTGTCCAGGGCACAGAGTGGATTTTGCAGGGTCAAGCCTGGACTTGATTATTAGAAACAATAAACAGTAAGATACCTAGGGATCCTTCATAGTCTAGGGGTGCAGTTTATGATTCCTATTGTAAAATCATCCTGTGACACTATAGTAGGAGCAACTAAAGATTGGGTTAGAAATGTTAGGATCTTTGGTCTGTATTTAAGCAGTATATTAGAGCTATAGCTGCAGGGCTATAGACCAAGAGTCCCTACCTCAGATACCTGAGCTCTGAACTCCAGCAAGTCACTGACTTGCTCAAGGATATTGAACAAGCAGCTTAATTTCTCTGAGGATGTTTATTCTTTTATTTGGTGGCTCCAAAATGAATGTCTTTGGGACAAGACTGGGTGGCATTTGAGATCCTTTTTAACAATCTATAATTCTCTGAACAAACTTTGTTCTTTGAAAACTACTTGAAGAGCCCGGGTGTGGTGGCTGACGCCTGTAATCCTAGCACGCTGGGAGGCTGAGACAGGTGGATTGCTTGAGCTCAAGAGTTGGTGACTAGTCTGAGCATGAGTGAGACCCTGTCTCTAAAAAAACAAACAAACAAACAAAAAAAAACCCAAAACAGGTGCCTCTAGTCCCAGCTATTTTGGAGGCTGAAGCAAGAGGATCACTTGAGTACAAGAGTTTGATGGAGCTATGATGACTCACCGACTCACCATACTACCTAGGGTGACTGAGTGAGACTCTGTCTCAAAAAAAAATTAAATGCCTTCAGAGTTAACACTCATGTTTTCTCTTAGGATCCATTATGTCAGCTTAAACAATTCAGAGAGCAAGATAAGAGTAAACCACAAGATGATGGAATGCGGTGGGTAAGGGTGTGCCTTTGGTGTCTGGCCACTTGGACTCAGATTTTCAGATTCCTACTCCATACTTTACAGCTAAATGACCTTACTTAACTTCCTCAAGCCCACAAGGGTGTCCAACCTGTGGCCCACAGGCTGTGTGCAGATTATGTGAATGTGTGAGGGTATCTATAGTAGCAGAAATTAGGAAAATGGTGCAAGAACCTATTTTTTCTTTCTCATCAGCTCTTGTTAGTATTGGGGTATTTAATGTGTGGCCAAGACAACTTTTCTTCCAAGAGGGCTCAGAGAAGACAGAAGGTTGGGTACCCCTGCTAGGGTCTTCATATGTAAACTGGAGATCATAATGATCTAATCCTCCTCGCTCTCTTCTTCCTATCCCTTACTATGTCAATGAAATCTTTTAAGAATTTAACTTATACTTATTAATACCTACTATGTGACAAACATGTTTCCAGATGCTCTAGTTTTTTACTGGAAACCCAGGAGAAGAAGTTTTAGAGACAAAAAGGTCAGCCCCAAGATTTGGAAGCCAGGAGGTAACCTGCCGTGGGAGGAGAGACCTTTTTCTCTTCTTTAACTAGACTTACGAATACTATTATTTTAATCATTTATTTCTTATGTCAAAAGATATAGATTCAAGCTATTTTTGTAGTAATTTTATAAGTGCTGAAGTCTAAACATGAACTGAGCATCTGAAGCTATATCAAGGCAACCGTTCCCTACCTTACTGTGACATACAGGTGGAAGGCCCTTCAGATGAGTTTTGACTGGGTTGTGTGCAATTCTTCTCACTCTAACAACAAATAAATCTCTTCTGCCAATAATGAAAACATACCCATGTGCACAATTGGGGGTACCCTTACAATAGGAATAATGTTAAGTTTTACAATCTTCACTTTATTTTTTAAATCATAAAATTAATGCGTTTATGGCGTACAATGTGCTGATTTTATATACAATTTGGAATGCTGATATCAAACTGGTTAACATAGCCTTCACCTCACTTACTTAATTGTCATGTTAAGATATTTATACTCTACTCTTAACGGATTTGACATGTATCATTGCAATATGCACAATAGGTGAGGTTACATCGATTATCCTCCCTCCACCTGGCCTACCCCCCTCCCCCTCACTCTCTTCTTCCCTCCTTCCTTCTGGACTATAGTTGTGTTTTATCTTTCATATGAAAGTGTGGGTGATTGTATATTGGTTTCATAATAGTACTGAGAACATTGGATACTTTTTCTTCCATTCTTGAGATACTTTACTAAGAAGAATGATCCAGCTCCATCCATGTAAACATAAAAGAGGTGAAGTCGCAATCATTTTTATGGCTGCGTAATCTTCCATGGTATACATAAACACAATTTTTTAACCCATTCATGGGTCGATGGGCTCTTGGGCTGCTTCCATGACTTAGCAATTATGAATTGGGCTGCAATAAACATTCTGGTGCCACAATCTTTGTTGTAAAATGGTTTTTGGTCATCTGGATATATACCTAGTAGAGGAATTGCAGGATTGAACAGTAGGTCTACTTTTAATTCCTTGAGTATTCTCCAAACTTCTTTCAAAAAAGGTCTTATTAGTTTTCATTCCCACCAGCATTTCAGAACTGTTCCCTTCTCTCCACATCCACGCCAACATCTGTAGTTTTGGAATTTTGTTATGTCGGCTACTCTTGGTGGAGTTAGATGATATCTCAATGTGTTTTTGATTTGCATTTCTCTGATGATTAAAGATGATGAGCATTTTTTCATGTGTTTGTAGGCCATTAGCCTGTCTTTTTCACAGAAGCTTCACTTTAAAAGTAACTTATTCATAAATTATTTGTGAAGTACATTATTTTCAAAAGGTTGCAAGACTAAACTTAAGAAACTAAGCTTTAGAAGTTTTGAACCTTGCATTAAGCTTTTGTTGTAAAATTTGAAGCCAACAAATGTAGATGCAATTCCCTGTTTTTCTATTTACTAAGTATTTGCTAATGAGCAAAGCCCCCAGCCTGTGAATATCAGGTTATTCATAGGGTAAAATACGAATATTTTTATCTTAACAGAATTATTTTGAGAATGAAAGTCATGTACAATAAAATACACTGTATAAATATTATTGTTTGGAAATTCATTCAGATTGTTATTACCTTTATTTGGGTCTTTTAAGGTTATTAAGCCTATCGTTTTATGCTAATTTAAGTGGAACACTTTTTCCTTACATGCTTTCAATAATTTATTAGAAAGAATGTGTGTAGTATGCATCACGAGAAACTTTTAATCCTCAATGTTTTTTAAAGCCCATGGTGCTCCACATTTTTTTCTAAACCAAGTTACATCATCCTCCCTGTTGGGGATGAGGGTAGATGGATGGGAAGTTTTCTAAAATCAGCATGAAGGATGGATGTGTATGCCTGCATCTGCTTTTTTGGTATGTATTTCCACAATGACATCAATCAAATTGCCATCTTTGGGGTATTGCATCTAATAGGGAAAGTTCAAAACAGAACTTTTTCATGAAGGCAAATCAATAGAATTGCATATTCTTTCTACAGATTGAAATTTAGTGTAGTTTATTCTCTCAATATTGAGGAATTTCTGGAATTTTAGAGACACTCTAGACCTACGAAATCCTTAACAATGATTATTGCATTTACTTGCATCTACCTTTGTGCTTATTACACACAGCCAATACCTAAGAGCTGCTCTTCATGGCCTGTCTCTGAGTGTTTGATAAGGACCCTATTTAGAAGAAATTGCTTTAAAAATGTTCCAGACCTTTACCTTTGACAACCAAATTCGAATTTTTGACAGTGGAGCTCAGCAAACTATTCTTAACTGGCACCTGTTGATTTTATGGATACAGGGGTTTGTAAAGGATTTGTCTTTCATCAAAATATTTGCCATTAGCTTCAACCCATAGTTCACCAGGAAGCAAGTATGAAAAAAGAGGTCAGAGGAGATTAAGAATTCTAATTAGGATTTAATTATGCTTAATCCTCTGATTCTAGTGGGAAAAATGATAGACGGTAAATTCGAGGCAAGGATAAAACTTAACATTTTGTTTCTGTTAGATTACTAACTGTGCCCTTGCTCTCTTGTTTCGGACTGTTCTGTGACTCTAATTTATGTACATCGAAGTAAGCCTTGACTCCTCTGGCAGACCTTCTATCATTACTAACAATATAAGAGATCACATTAATAACTCACTGATTATGTTTATTTTACAATGGGTATCAGGCTTCGCTCATTCCTTGGGATAAAGTAACACAGCTTTCATTGGAAATGTGGTCCTAAAAATAGTCTCACCTGCCTTCCTTGAGAAGAAAGCACTTAAGGAAATATTTAAGGAACAAAGCGTAGAGCGAGGTGTCTTAGGAGATGAATACGATATGCTTTGTATCCTCTGGGAACTTAACAAAATTAAAGAATCTAGTCTTCCTCAAAAATCATCAATTTCCTGCCATTTGATGATCATCAGTTCTGCACACCTTGCATGGTACTATCTGCCAATCAAAAGATCAGCCAAAGTGTTTATGAGGCAATTTATATGCTGATGAAGAAATTCAATATGTCAAATTTTAGTATGTCTTACTTCTGTTGAATGAAGACCAGAGTCGGACAAATTCCTAAAGATAGAATGAACTATACATTGCTTTCTATCTGTAATAAAGACATTGCCTCATTCTTTATAATATAAATCTGAAATAGCACAAAATATTTTATAACCATTAATAAAAAATAAATCAATTACGTTTGGAAAATCATTATGGGTACTTCATAATACTATTTGGGAGATGACCTAACTGTAATTTTTCTTTACTCATCTGCTTCTTGTAATGACATTATTACATTTAGTTTTAGTGTTGGTGTCATTTGAAATAATATGAAGATTATTTTATAGCTAAGAATTAATAGATTTTACAAAGCAAAGAACAAATCACATATACGGTTTGGTAAGGAAAAATGATTTTCTTACATTAAGCACTTCTTGAGAATATCTAACTGTCTAGATTTCAAACCCTTTCCTTGGAAGTACTTTTGTTTACAGAGTGGTCATTGCTCACTGTGGCTGCAGTTCTGACTGGCATGACGACCAATAAAATCTCATGACTACTGAGCAGGAAGCTCACTCCCAGTGCACAGAATGTCTTCCCTGGGCTGAGCTCATGCTTCTGGGCAGACCTCCCTTCGTCTTTTAATGGATTTCAGGGACATAGAAAGTAACATGCTTTCAGCGCAGAATGTAGCATGGGTCTGAATCCTACAAGGGAAGTCTTAATGAAGTGTTGTGGGGTGAAAGACAGTGTTCTGAGTTCTTCTAGTAGAATCTTTCCAGTTTGAGAACCTGACATATTTGAGTTTGGAATAGTGTTGTATCAGAATCAAAACAAGACATTTAAGGGAATCATCAACAGACTTAATGAAAGTAAATTGACAGCTATGACCAGATGTATGTCTATAACTATGTCTCTGTCTCTATAACTATTATTATTAACATATACCAAAATAAAACAAAACACATATAATCAATGATGTAAATTCGGATTTGCTAATTATTTAGCTTTTTATAAAAAGTTTTTAGTAAAGATTCTTTCATATTTCAGTAGGAGTGTTTGACTTAATAGGTCTAGCCAGGGGTGTCCAACCTACAGCCCAGGGGCCACAAGTTGATTATTTGAGAATTATTTTTATTATCTGTGGTGTTCAATATCTCAAAAACTGTGCATGAACTTCACTCTCTCTCTATTTTTTGTTTGTTGCCAATCAACTTTCATTAGTGTTTGTGTATTTAATGTGTGGCCCAAGACTATTCTTATTCTTCCAATTTGTAGCATAGAGGAAAAGACTTTAGACATCTCTTACAGGCAATATATTCTCTTAATACCTTAATGCTCTCCATGGACAGAATAAAGAACATCTAGAAGCTGGCACCTGGGAAGCACACCTCCTGTTTAGACATGGGACCCTTTTAGGTTGACAGATTCCAGGGACATCTCGATGTATGTCTTTTATTCACCTGTCTACTGGCCAACTTCTTAACTTCTCTAACTTTGAGAAATTTCAGACCAAATTTTAAATGAAGTGCGTTCAAAATATTTCCTCTCCAAATCACACCTGTTACCCTGTCCAAAGCATTTTCCCCTCATTTGCTATGGCATCATTTTTCTGCCATGATTCCCAGATCCCTTCCTTATCTTTGGTATATTAACACTCTGTATAGTGGTGGTAGATTGTGATGTGATAGTATTTCTATATTTGTAGATATGTATTTATATTTCTGCTCATTTTGTTTATTCCTCCCAGATATGCTAATCAGATTGTAAAGATCTTTGAGGCAGAAACCAACTTTTCTACTTCTGTTTTTAACTACACCAGAATGCCCTGAACGTGATAGGAATTCAATCAAAGGCAAACGTTAACCAGGTTATTAAAGCCTTGTCTCTGACACAGCATAGTACCACAAGCTGGGAAGTGTATAATTTATTGCTACTGTCATTTCGGTAAATGGATTGTTGCTAGAGATGCTGATGGGAAGCATGACCTGTTTGTTTACTGTTTCATAAGACATTAAAATCCTGGGGATTATTTGGCAGTGAACTTGGTAAAAAAAATTGTGAATCATCCTCTCCAAATATAAGGTATACTGAATAGTTAACCTTGGTGAATTAAATGAGTTAAATGAATAGTTGTTAACTCTGGTGTTGGTTGTTTTTACTAAAGTCACTGCAGACTAATCCGTTTTGTTGAAGTGGACACATTTCATGAGTATATCATTTACCATGCCACAGGCAGCACAGTAACACAGAAAGGCCTCTTCATTATGTGAATAAAGCAATAGCAATGGAAAATACAATTTGGCATTATTCCTTCAAATGCCTCAAATTTCATTGAAGACTCTTATATAGGAAACACAAAGAGTAGTTTATGATATTTAGGCACATCTGTTAGATCAGAGAGTCTTAAACTGGGAATTGCATCTATGAGTGGGTTTTAGGGACTCTGCAAACCCTATGAACCACTGTGCTACAGGTGCCAAGCCTTCATTGCTATTATTTAATTTACAATTGTAATTATGTGTATTTAGGGGGTACAATTGATGTGTCAGTACATATCCATGACAAACCAGGATATTTAACTAGATTGTCACCACATGTATGGTTTGGTTCAGGCAAAAATTCATAGACAACTGTCATCTTAGAGTCTTTTTTTATTTTTATTAAATCATAACTGCATACATTAATGCAATTATGGGGTACAAAGTACTGATTTTATATATAATTTGGAATGCTTACATCAAACTGGTTTACATAACCCTCACCTCACTTACTTATATCTTGTGTTAAGACATTATTACTATACTCTTAATTGTTTTGATGTATCCTTGCATTGTGCATGTTAGGTGAGGTCCCACCAAATGCCCTCCCTCCTCCGGGCCTCCCTCCTCCCCTCCACTCTTCCACTCCTTCCCTCCTTCATTCTGGACTATAGTTGTGTTTTATCATTTGTATGAAAGTGTGGGTGATTATATATTGTTTTCATAATAGTATTGAGTATATTGGATACTTTTTCTTCCATTCTTGAGATATTTTACTAAGAAGAATATGTTCCAGCTCCATTTATGTAAACTTAAAAGAGGTGAAGTCTCCATTTTTTATGGCTGCATAGTATTCCATAGTGTAAGTATACCACAATTTGTTAATCCGTTCGTGGGTTAATGGGTCGCTGTTTCCATGTTTTGGCAATTATTTAGGCTGAAATAAACGTTCTGGTGCAAATGTCTCTTTTGTAAAATGATTTTTGATCATTTGGGTATATACCTGGTAGAGGAATTGCAGGATCAAACAGTAGGTCTACTTTTAATTCCTTGAGTATTTTCTAAATTTCTTTCCAAAAAGGTGGTATTAGCTTGCATTCCCACCAGCAGTGGAGAAGTGTTCCCTTCTCTCCACATCCACACCAACATCTGTAGTTTTGGGATAGTGTGATGTGGGCTAATCTTATTGGAGTTAGATGATTTCTCAAAGTGTTTCTGATTTGCAGTTCTCTGTGTTTGTAGGCCATGCACCTGTCTTCTTCAGAGAAGCTTCTGTTAAAGTCTCTTGCCCACAATGAAATGGGATTATTTGTTCTTTTCTTATTAATTAGTTTGAGTTCTCTGTGGATTCCAGTTATCAAATCTTTGTCAGAAACATAACCTGAAACTATTGTCTCCCGTTCTGAGGGTGTCTGCTTGCTTTAATTACTGTGCTTTTGGCTATGCAGAACCTTTTTAGTTTGATCAAATCCCAGTAATATATTTTTGGTGTTGTTTCAATTGCCAGGGGCAGTCCTCCTCATACAATATTCTCCCAGGCCAATTTCTTCAAGTGCTTTCCCTATACTCTCTCCTCGTATTTTTATAATTTCATGTATTAAGTTTAAATTTTTATCCAGTGAGAATCAAGTTTTGTTAATGGTGAAAGGTGAGAGTTCAGTTTCAGTCTTTTACAGGTCACCAGCCAATTCACCCAGCACCATTTGTTAAATAGGGAGTCTTTTCCCCATGAATGTTTTTGTTAGGCTTATCAAAGATCAAATGATGATAAATGGCAGGATTCATTTCTTGGTTCTCTATTCTGTTCCATACATCTACCTCTCTGTTTTTATGCCAGTACCATGCTATTTTGTGCACTATAGATTTATAGCATAGCGTGAAGTCTGATAGTGTGATTCCTTCTGATTTATTTTTATTTCTGAGTAATGTCTTGGCTATTTGAAGGTTTTCTGATTCCATATAAAATGAACTACTATTTTTTCCGATCTTTAGAGTATGACAATGGTGCTTTAATATGGAGTGCATTAAATTTGTATATTTCTTTGGGAAGTATGGACATTTTAACAACGTTGATTCTTCCCAGTCATGAGTATGGTATGTTTTTCCATTTGTTAACATTTTCAGCTATTTCTTTTCTCAGAGTTTCATAACTCTCTTTATAGAGATCTTTCATGTCCTTTGTTAGATAAATTCCCAGATATTTCATCTTCTTTGGCACTGCTATAAAAGGAATAGAGTCCTTGACTATATTTTCAACTTGACTATTGTTGGTATATATAAAAGCTACTGATTTATAAGTATTAATATTGTATCCTGAGACGCTGAGGTATTCCTTGATCACTTCTAAGAGTTTTGTAGTTGAGTCCCTGGGATTTTCCAGGTATAGGATCATATCATCTGTGAAGAGTGAGAGTTTGATCTCTTCTGACCCCATTTGGATACCCTTGGTCGGCTTCTCTTGCCTGATTGTGATGACTAAGACTTCCATTACTTTGTTGAATAGCAGTGGAGACAGTGGGCATCCTTGCCTAGTTCCTGATCTGAGTGCAAATGCTTTTAATTTATTCCATTCAATTTGATATTGGCTGTGGGTTTGCTGTAGATGGCCTCTATCAGTTTAAGAAGTTTCCCATCTAATTGTTCTGATGATGAAAGGATGCTGGGTATTATCAAAAGCTTTTTATGCATCAATTGAGAGAGTCATATGGTATTTGTTTTTTTATTTTATTTAAGTGATGTATTGTATTTATAGATTTACATATGCTGAACCAACTTAGTAACCTGGGTAGAACCAAGTTGGTCGTGGTGTATGTATTTTTTAACCATCTTAAAGTTTTTAAACAGATTGATGTGTGGATGCCTGATGCTGCAAGCCAAATAATTTTGTTTTTTTCTTCCCCATCAGCAAAAAAATGATCTCTTTAGTTGCAAGAAAATAAAGCTGTAAGGTCTGGGTCAAAATTGCAGATTGATGTTTGTTTAACTGCATGACTGTCAATATCAGCAGAAGTTAGACTGCTGAAATGCTTGCATGGTACATTGAAAGTGCATCCTTGAGAGTCAATGTTTTCTGTGCTGTTAGGGTTTTTTGTTGGCTTTATTTATTTATTTATTTTTTGGTGCTCCTATAGCTATGCAAAGCTATCATTTAGTCTCACATTCCTTTGAGTACGGTCTGCACCCTGAAGTTGGCCTTACATGCCTGCGGTTTCCTTAATAACTGAGATCACCTAGCTCTTGGAAACTCTCCAGGAATTACAGAATAAGTGTGAACTTCAGTGTTCATTTTTCTACTGAATGCTGCAAAGGCTTTTCTTTTGATGTTTACAGAAGATCCTTTGCAGTCAGGAATATTGAAAGATGACCAAGCTGTCTCACCTCTTGCCTTGCAACCCCAGTGGGAAGAGATTTTGTATTTGTGGCAAATGAAATATTGGGAAAAAAAACAAGTGCTCCCTTCAGAGGTCTGTGACTGTGAGCAAGTAACTCTGTATATAATGATGTGTGTGCAACTTCCGGGGACTTGTTAAAAGAGGAGTTCAAGTCAGGCTAGATGGGAAAATTCTAATTCTCCCCATTTACCTACGTGTCTATGTTGATCTGGAATTTCCTGAATTGCATCCAAATACTTCTTTTTGTTTTTCTTTTTTTTTTTTAAACACTTGTTTGGTTAATATATTTGCTTTTAAATGCCTTTTTATATGAGGTTTGTATGGGCAGGTGCATTTGTTTTGTTTTATTGTACACTCTCTCCTCTCAATCTAGTTAGTCCTTTATAAGACTTTGGATAAAATAGTCTCTTTGCAAACAGCTTTTGATTTCTTCAAAGGTCTACTTTTGAACTCTTGATTTAATTTGTTTGTATAATTATTCTAATCTTTCTTGGTTATATGGTAATTTTTTTTGTTTTTTGTTTTTTTTGAGACAGAGCCTCAAGCTGTCACCCTGGATAGAGTGCTGTGGCATCACAGCTCACAGCAACCTCTAACTCCTGGGCTCAAGTGATTCTCTTGCCTCTGCCTCCCAAGTAGCTGGGACTACAGGCGCCCACCACAACACCTGGCTAATTTTTGGTTGTAGTTGTCGTAGTTGTTTGGCAGGCCCGGGCTGGATTCTAACCTGCCAGCTCTGGTATATGTGGCTGGTGCCTTAGCTGCTTATATGGTAATTTTTTTAAATAGACATTTGTCACTATTGGTCTAAGTTTTGTCTATTCATTAGCAGTTTGGGATTCAAATGCTGGATAACCTTGCCCCAGGAAAGAGCTTAGTGGCTAGATGTGTTGAAGCAAAGACTATGAGAGCTAGGAAGAGGCTGTGCCCTGACCTTCAGCTTTATAGACAGGAGAACTCTGACCTTGAGAATAAGTGATTAACGGAGGTTTCACAACTGAGTAAGTGGAAGAGAACTCCCATAACACAGCACAATCAGCTGCACCAGGGGAGCACTGTGACAGCAATTTGCTCTGTTCTCGTGCCAGGACACCTCCTGTGGCCTTGCTGCTGGGACCCACTTGGTGTCAGCTTCCCATGGAGAGGCATCAAACTAGACCATGTCCAGTGGAAACATGGACAATGAAGCTCTCTCTATCACAGGGTCAGGCACTGTGATTTCATAAGACAAAATCAAAGATACAGAGATTGCACAGTCTCTAATGGGATGGATACCTTTCGTCACATCACAGCGCTTTCTCTGATCTGTTACCATTCAGTCTGTGTTGCTGTGTTACAACCACAACCTAGAGGAAGTACAGCTGACCACAGGGACAGAGGGAGAACATTTATATTGATTTGTTCCTCTATTCCAATGTTCTTCTTACGAGCTTTTAGCATCTCATAATCACCTTTATGTATCATTGTTCTTTGCTAAGCCCATATCTACACCCCATCCTTCCTGGCTGATGGAAATTCACTACAGTCATCCGGGTTTTCCTTTCCTCCTATTACTAAGACTGTGCCAAGGTTTCTGGGTGTTCATGGATGTTCTATCCAGTACTTTCTGTTGACCTGTGCGTTGAATCTATTCATGTAGTTGGGAAGTCTGGATGCATCTATAGCTGATAACTATAAAACAAAGACATGAAACCAAAATTTGGAGGTAAGTAAAAAAAAAAGTCTATATTACCTTCATTTTCATGTTAGAGCTTTGTATAAAAAGGGTTTTCTGGCCCTTTAGAAGAAGGTACAGTCATTTGATTTGGTACTTGCCAGAAAGTAAGACCTTTTGCATACTCTATATGATTAAATGTTATATTATAAAAACAAATAAGATGACAGTGTTTTATTGCGAAGAGATACAAATTATTTCTGCACCATAAAAAATGTAATTTCAAATGTTGTTTCATTGTCCTATAAGGCAGCATAAACTGGTTTTATAATTTATCAATTTTATTCTAGAATTTTCTATTTCTTTTTCATCGACTATGTGTGTAGGGCTTTCTTTATTATCCTTTGAACAAGTTTGGCATATATTTTGAAATATTCTGCAATGGTGCCATAGAGCTTTTGATGGTATTGAGACCCCTTCCCTGAAACCTGACTCCACAGTCCATCAGACAGCCAAGGCCTCTGACGTCCGTGCTCCCATCCGTGTACAACCAGAGTTTGGTGACCTGTGGGTCCGTCCTCTCACTGCCACCCACAGGTCACTCTCCTTTCTGGGCTGCAGTATTGTTTTCTGTTCTTTCTCTGTGTCTCCACGTCTTTTCTTCTCCTGTCTTTACTCATCCACAGACTCAGACATACATATAGACACACAATATGCTCCCTCCACTCCCAGTTTTATCTTGTCAAAAGACTATGTATTTTTCTAAACACAAGGAAACACTTGTTACGTGTTTTTACCACTCAATGGTACAAATTTACACAGAATGAAATAGGGTGGGGTTATGAGAGTAGGGGAAAAAGTGAATTATTTTAATACATTTTTCTGCTACAGAACTGTAGCTTACTAATCTGTAAAGAAAATGCTAAATTGGCTTGGCGCCTGTGGCTCAGTGGGCTAAGGCGCCAGCCATGTACACCTGAGCTGGTGGGTTCGAATCCAGCCCTGGCCCGCCAAACAACAATGACGGCTGCAACTAAAAAATGGCCGGGCGTTGTGACGGGCGCCTATAGTCCCAGCTACTTGGAAGGCAGAGGCAAAAGACTCGCTTGAGCCCAGGAATTGGAGGTTGCTGTGAGCTGTGATGCCACAGCACTCTCTCCAGGGTGACAGCGTGAGGCTGTGTTTCAAAAAAAAAAGAAAATGCTAAATTTAAAAATCAATCTTTGACTCCTTGTATTGCTCAAGGTTTTTCTGTACTTTTTCATTTTGCTTATTTTTCAAATGATTTTATTATAGAAGCTCGGGGCAGATCTTTCCTGTAGACTGTTATTTATGTGGATGGCATTTGATGATACATTGTTGCAATTTCAAGTGATTGTGTTAATATGGACGTGGAGTCACTTCATTAACAAGGCAGTTTTTCATTTCCAAATGGTTGGTGGTCATTATGGATACTTTCATGATTTTTTTGAAGAGAGTAATTTAATAATAATAGTTAAGACTTAGTGAGTAGGAGAAATTCAATACTTGTAAGAAAATACTTGTCTTTGGTGTTCAAGGCTGTAATAGGTACAGTGAGAGAGTGTGCTGAAATATTAATTCGTGCGCTGCTCTTTCCTCCACCTCTGCAAAACAGCCTTGCCTTCAGCAGGCAGAGATAATACATTGCCTTGAGGAAAATCCCGGCAGTCACAGAAATGAGAGAGAATAAACTTTTAGTTTTTTACTTCTGAAATATCTTTGTCTTGAAGCATATATTTAAAAAATAGTCTTGAAAGCAAAGCTTTGAATACAACCTGCACCCCCCTCTTCTACTCTGATTAGCCTGAGGTATTTTACATTTTATCCACAGCACTTCTGGACATAAAAGGTGTCCAAAAAGTTTGTGTGCATTTTTTTATACAGTTGTCTAAAATTGGACACAAACTTTATGGCCATCCTGTATAATTTAGTTATTTTGTAAATTATACAGTTATGAGAACAGGGGTATTTATTTATTTTTTTCATTGATATATTCCGAGTATGTAAAATAATTCCTGGCATACAGAAGGTGATTGATATGTATTTGTTTAATGAATGAAAAGGCTTTCAGACTATCAAAAGTAAAATAACTGAACTAAGTAGGGCACAGTGTTTATGCTCTAAGAAGACAGAAAAGATAATGTTGGAAGATCCAGCTAATTTCATCCATGAGGAATTTTGTTTCTGGGCTTAGACAGGAGGTCATGTGATTGTTAGCTGTGTCTAAACAGAGAGGACAAAGGGAAGATGGCCCAATGGCAATAAGGAAGTAAGTTTTACTGAATGCAGAATATAAAGGTCTTAACACAATAACTAAGAAAATGCCATGAAAGCTATATTAACCAGTTCGGTGAAAATATTTCAAATTGTATATAAAACCAGCACATTGTATCCCATGATTGCATTAATGTGCACAG
>CAUYRH010054307.1:0-11709 GCA_963574655.1 Perodicticus potto
CACGCTGTCTCCCTGTGTCCCCAAGGGGAAGTTCCTGGGTAGATCCCACCTGCCAGAGATGCCTGAAGTCCTCTCTCCCCAGTTTCACCGTGCCCAGCCGCAAGGAAGCTGTTACTCGGCTGCCATCTTGCTCCGCCTCTCTCGCAACATATATTTTAAATTGATTAAAAGCAGATTTTGGAAATGTAAGTATGGAATGATTCCATTTTTATGAAAAGTTCTGAAGGTAAACGCCACAAAAGAAGTGGATTTTTTTTCGGTGCTGTGTTCCTTACACCTGGTTTCTAGGGCATGGGACACACATGATCAATGTTTGCTGAATATCAAAATAACGAAGAGAAGTGTGCAGCCACACAGAAGAACACAAAGCCAAAAGTTCTATGTCAATCTGTTCACGGAATGGTGTTCATTTTCATTTTATTTATTTATTTATTTACTTATTGAGACGAAGTCTCACTCTGTGCCCTGGGTAGAGTGCCACAGTTCACAGCAACCCCAAACTCCTGGGCTCAGCCTCCCTAGTATCTGGGACTACAGAAACTTGCCACAACACCTGGCTATTTTTTTAGAGATGGAGTCTCACTCTTGCTAAGGCTGACCTTGAACTCCTGAGCTCAAGGGATCCTCCTGACTCGGCATCCCAAAGTGCTAGGATTACAGGTGTGAGCCACCACACTTAGCTATATTTTCTAACTTTAAAAATTAACATATAGGTCATATAAAAATATTACTTTCACTTGGTGTTTATTCAAAGGTTATATGTTTTATGGCTAAAAGTTTAGAAAATATCTTGTTACCAGGAATAACTATAATTCATCATTACCTAGCTCAAAACTCACACTGAGGCTGAGAGTGTACTCAGCAGGGGCATTGGCCTTTATTGGTTAGAAATGGCAGCTTTCGCAAGCAGCCAAGAAAAGGAGATGGAACAAAGAAAAGTTAAAAACAAAGCAGCGTTTCCAAGCCCCAAGCCTTTGCAGAATCTTGTTGGATCCTCCCAGGAACACAGGGAAGAGACAGCCATGTCATTTGGGAATTTGACATATGTTACTGCTCTTGATTTATTTTTAGATGTGCTTGCAAATTGAGTTGTCCTTTATGGACTAAACAGTTATAATTCCCCAGGTGTGGGTGTGATTTGCACATGATTTACTCAATTATGAATTTTTCTGTTGAAAAAAATGACGCCTTTATTAAAATAGCAAGATCCAAATGTGAACTTGTTGGGCCACCTGAGCAGGAACAAGGCAGAGACTTTGCTTGTCCACTGGGGACGGGAAAGAAGAACAGTTGGGGATGGGCCAGAGTCAGTTGGCAATTTTGTTCCTGAATATTAAAAAAATAAAAATCTGGAGATACTCACTTTCAGCAAAGGGCTATAGAGAGGCCCTTTCTTAAATTTTAGACGGTAAGTAAGAAATTTAAGAAGGTGTTTTCTTGGCCTTCTATAATTACAGCAACCCGAAAAGGCTGCAAACTAAAATCGTATTAACCCCAAGCTTTCTGGTGCTGCTCCTTCCATTTTTTTAACTTGATTTTAAATGTCTGTGTCTAATTAGGTTTTTCATACACAATATTTAATCATTTTTTATTCTTCTAATATTTTCTTTTAGCTAATAAATAACTTTTATTCTTCAAGCATGCATTTGGTGGCATTGTTTTACCCTTGTTAGTTTATCTTTTAGCTTTCATTATCTTATTTACCTATTTAATTATATTTATTCTGTACTTTATATTACTTATTTTGACAATTTTATCTTGCCACATCATTTTGCTCTTTTATGAAAACGTAATCACAACATTCCATTTTACCAGCCTAATGTATGGTCATCATATTTCCTTTAAATATGCACATTAAATCATTCAACTCCCACTCAGACCTTCCCTCCTGTGATACTCAGAAGTCTCAGAATGCTTGATTTTTATCTCAGCCAGGAAGTCGGTCCCCAACCATCATCCTCACTCACATTCATTTATATCAAATGTAGCTGGGACTCCAGACTTAACAATGTATTCAGCTGCTTCTTCTGAAGGATCAGGTCAATTGTCCTACACTCTCCATCACCCAGAACAACTTGTACATGATATTTGTTGTCTATCCAACAGCCTTTCCCCTTTTCCTACTCTCTTGCTGGTATGTAATCTTACCCAATAGTAAAAAATGGGAAGTATATAAGGGGTTTCTGAAAAAGGTTTTTCTCCATAGCAAGAATAAATGCACTTGAGGGCGGGGATAACTTTCCAAGTGAGTTGAATGTGATAACATCTACATGTGATGCCTGGACCTACTGCAGCTATTATGAGGCAATGAGGGGAGACAAGATTGGAAAGTACTGGGGTTCATTGCTGTATATTGGGTTGGTGAGTTAAATGGAGCCACCTTGGGTCTGGGCTTCTCAGGGGAGATAATCAAATATTTGTTACTTAAGCCAATTTTGGGGGGGGTATTGTGCCACTCATGACAAAGCATCCTAAATGAGGCATACTGTCTGTAGGGGACGATTTGTAACTGCAGGGTCATCCTGATAACCCCAGCTCATTTCTACTCTCAGGATGGTTTTATTTTACATGCCTCAATTGCATTTTCCTGCTACTTAGTTTGGCCACCATAATTGTCTCCCAGTGGTTTCAATAAATATGAATCAGTGAAAGGAGTCAGATTCTTGCTTCTCACCTCCCACTAACATTTGTGTTCCTTATATGAATTTGCCTACAAATTCCTAAGTAACATTAAGTTCATTGTCTTATTCTATTTTATGTTGCTATAAAGGAATACCTGAATCTGGGTATTTTATAAAAGAAAATTGATTTATTTGGCTCCCAATTCTGATGGTGGGCAAAGTTTGGGCATCTGCATCTGATGAGAGCCTCGTGGTGTGAGGTGAAGGGGAGCCAAAGAGAAGGAAAGCATGTTCTCACAGAAGCTACCAAGGTGAGGACTCACCCACCTCCAGGCAGAGCATTAACCCGTTCATGAGGGGATCCATCCCCATGACCCAAACGCTGGGGATCAAATTTCAATGTGAGATTTGTAGGGAACAAACCATATCCAAGCTATCGTATCCATTATATCAAATTGTCTCACACAATTGAAATGGAAAGTTTCTTCTCACCATACACCTGCTACACAATTGTTTTCTTCATAATAATAGATGCAAGTATGTTCATATGAAAGAATTAGAAAATACCAAAAGACAAAAAAAAAAGAAAATTTTAGTATACCATCCAGAAATATGTTAACATTTTGATATATTTCTAGTTATTCTTATATAATTGAGATCATTTTTGTAGAATTATGAGATCATAGTATTCTTATACAAGTGAGATCATATTTTGCATACTGGTTTATTCACTTAACATCACATTATTTTTCATCTTGCATTACTATTCTTTAAAATCATAATGTTTAATTCTGGAAAATATCCTATTATGAAGATGTACTAAAATGTATTTAGTCATTCTGTTATGTAAAAAGAAGATAAATGTTAAAACTATGGATTCTGGAGTCAAAATCCTCACTCTGATTTTTAATAGATACTATGTATGTGACCTTGGAGCCTTGGCTTCCCTCATCTCTAAAACGGATATAAGAATGTCACTTACCTCCTAGGTTTGTTGTGAGAAGCAAATAATACGAGAAGACTTATAATATGGCATAAAGTTAACATTCAATAAAGATTTATTATTAAATATTGAAGCTACTTTTTATTTTCTCAAATGTAAATAAAACATCTATGCCTTAAAAATATCCTTGAACATGAGTAGAGAAAACATCCTTTTCTCTACTATTTTTAATAATTTCATGAAAGGAATTCCTGGTTGATGTCCATATTTGTCAGATTTTTATAAAGCTAAATAGCAGAAAATTCGGTTCTCAAGAGGCCATAGTGAAAAGAATGCATTTCCTGGGAAAAATGATTCTGAATCAGAAATCTTTTCTTTTTCAATTGATGTATTTTTGTAGTCACCCTTTTACCAACATCATAGGAAGTAAATTCACCTGTTTCCCCCAAATTGAGCTAGCTGCCCTTAGATTGAAGTAATGAAGTGCTTCCATAGGTCAAATGAGCTTTGAACATAATAACAGGTTTATTCTGGGGACCACTCAGATGACCTGCTAAAATGGTATTTATTTTTTCAATTATCGATTTTCAGCCTCCTTTTAGAAGAGACATGTGATTAACAAAAAACAATCTCTTTTCTCCATACAATTACTGAAAATTCACGGGAGATGAGAAGTAGCTAAGGTGGTCCTTTCTGGAGGGAGCCTCAGTAGCTCCTTAGGTATCATTTTAATGAGCAATTAAGTAATCTCATCAATCAAGCGTCAATTTCCTCAGGTATACTTCCATTCATTGTGTATTCTGATACACAGCTGCCTGCTTGCCACCAGTTCGAAGAAAAACCACAATCTCTGTACTGATTTCTTTGTAACCACTCCTTGAGTTCTCTACGCATCAGGGCGGACGATGAGCAAACAATTAAAGGAGTAATGCGTCTTCCATCTGCTCAGAAGAACCCCTTCCCAGACTCACACCTTCGACTTAATTCCCCTACCTAATTCTTTGAATCTTTACATTGAATGCAAGCATTACTTTGGATTTAATCTGTAACCGTCATTAAGTAATATTCCACTAACTCCCAGTGGTTTGCAGTCTGGATTCTGTGACAGATTTGCGTATTTAAAAACTTGTGCATCTCTGTAACTTCACATCTGCGCAGCTTGCTTTTGCTGCCCTCCCGTGGCTTCCCCAGATCCTGACAACCAGCGCAGGCTTCGTCCACATGCCTGGCCTCGCTCTTTGTCATCTGCTCCCCTACCCTTGGTCTCCTCTTTACTCCCATGTAAGATATCTGCGAGAATTCAGCCCTCAATGACTCATCCAGATTCATGGATCCAGTTGGCGCCCAGGACTGCAGCGTTGACGTCTGCTGGACTTTATCGGTCACCTGGAACTGCTGTTCCATCTGTGCGACCAATGCCCGCTTCCTCTTTGATGGGAAGCGTCCATTCCTAGTAATGGTGCATTCAATTCAGTGATTATTTGTTTAAAAGTGATGTTCTCAATCCTTGTTTATAATATGCCCCTTCATCAGGGACTGGTGATCAGGCTAGGCACTTCTGTTAGCAAAGCTCAGCCCCGTCACCGTGTGTTTTACAGCCATTTCTAGGCGGCCTTTTCCCAGCAACCTTTTATTGTGTGTTTGCTGTTTCTTACTAGGCAGTCCTATATGCCTGTCCCTGGTTCAGAGAGCCTTGTAGAGGTTTTATCTCCAATCTAAGAAAGATTTCTGATTCAGAATCATTTGCCAAAATGAAATGCCTGATCCACTTTGTGGAAAATTACTCATTTAGCTTTTCCTGGCAATTTCTCAAGTTTTTGGAAGTGATTTTGTCTCTTTCCCCCAAGGAAACATTTCTTTAAAACTAAAATTTGAAACTATTTATAAGGGACGATGCCAAATTTTATTGAAAGGCAAAATCAGGATTAAGAATGAGCTAGAAGATGGGGCGATACTGAGGTTGAGGGTTAAGAACAGTTATTTACTCATTGTCTCTTAACTAAACACAACTGCGTCTTTTTAAAATGCACATAAACGGTACTTTGTCCTGGATACATGACATTATACCAGTGACTAGCTGGTATAATGTCACAGAGCTCTAGTGCTCTAGTGCTCGCCACCTGTGACCAGGTGCCTCAACCTCCCAGTCTCCCGGTTCATTACTCTTTAAAATCCAGGTAGTAATGCATTGCAGGATTGTTATACCAAAGAGATGTGATGTTTGATACACTGCAAATCAAGATGCAAATATAAAATATTATCATCATTTATGCTTTATTGGGGAGGGAACATCAAAACAGCCAATCTAAAAAAATGCTTCTTTAATGGGTCCTTTATAAAACTTAAACAACTAGCAGCAGATAATTCATAAAATACATTTTATTCTAGAGATAGTTTTCCCTATTTACCACCTTAAATATGGGAACATTTGTAGTATATATAACTTACAGTCTCTTCTGTGAACGCAAAACCTCCAGACACAGATAATCCTTAGGTTATAATTCATGAAGCAATGAACTTGCCTTTTGGGGAGAAAAACAGGACAATTGCCAGCTTAGTTAGGTCTCATCACAAGAGATTCTGGCCAGTTCCTGGATCCAGTTGACTTTAAGGCACAAGATTGGCCCGAAATAGTCAAACGGTCGCTTTACTACAGAAAACATGGCAGAAGATGCACAAGTATCAGCAGGAGTTAACAAATTCCTCTGCATGACTTTAAAAGCACACGCAGGAAAGGGCACCCTCATAGAGAAATTGCTTTTCCAAGTCCAACTTCTGCCAGCTTTAATGGCGGGCGCCTTCTTTCTTCAACTTCATTCTGTAGAATTGCCAATTTTACTTTCTCTCTTGGGTCTTAAGACATCGTAGGGACATTTTAGGAGTCAGATTCTGTAATGAATCAACAAACATTGAAATTATCTTTGCCACAATAGCCTATGCTAGATAATTTTTTAAAAGAAGTAGAACCCCTGGGGGCATCTGTGGCTCAAAGGAGTAGGGCACCAGCCCCATATACCGGAGGTGGCGGGTTCAAACCCAGCCCCGGCCCTGCATGGAACTCAAATTCATAAAAGAGTTCAGAAATGAGAGTTGCAGCAGCAGCCAGAGGAGTTGGGAGAGTGTCTAATACCCGCCGAAGCCCTCCCAAAAGATCTGTAAGACTCTAGGAGACACAAGTTGTAAACACTGATCTCTGTCAATCTAACAATTGATTTTCTGTGTAAGAGACTAGAACAAAATGCTAAGGTAACTGAAGGATTAACTTGCAGTAAGAAAAGCCAGATCAGTCTCTGGAGAGGAGATGACTGTGAGGGGAATGACAGAACGTTCTAGAGTGTCATACAGGTGTGAGCCGTTGTCCAAACCAAACTGTGACTCAGGACTCACGCTCTCACCACATGCGCTTGAATAAAGTAACCAGAGGCTAGACTTGGTCTGACTCTGGCTAGTCTCAGTAAATCCTGACTCACGTTCACTGAACTAGAAAGTAACTTCAGTTTGTTTCATCTTTCAATATTGAGAGCACAGTAGGGAATATCACCTGCTGGGGGCTACAATTCCAATTCGAGTAGCATAGTCCGATGGCATTAGCTCAGTGGTTACAAGATACACCTTTGTTTAACCGTCAGTCCCCATTTATCTCTGATGGAGACGGAGAAGGATGTAACTGCCCTTATTAGGTCGATTAATACTTTCTGCCACAATCAAGAGAATTAGTACTATAGTACCATATAGGTCATTCCCAGAAAAATGAATCCATAGAAACAGCTGAGTTTCAGGTCAAAGTGAAATTGTACTAAGAGCTAAGAATCTCATCCCCAAATAGTGATCCATGTCATTTTTTGTTCTTGCACAGTTTTGTGCATCTGATCAAGTGTAAATACTGTCTCTTAGATAGGTGTGCAGGCCCAGGCATGCATACCTGAACACATCCACACCCCAAACGCTGCATGCATTTTCAGAGTCTAATGCTCCCTGAAGCCTATCCACGAATTCCAGGTAAAGAATCTGCACTTGAATTCTTTACTCAGCTGCAGAAAACCTCATTTGAGAATAATCACTATAGTGTGGCAGAATAATGAAAAAGTCTAGTGGGGCAATGACTTAATGTCCTATTCCTGAGAGAGGTCTTTCACGGGTGAGAAATTTATTTTTTTCAAATTGGTTCTTTTTATTAAAACAATATCTAAGGTATTGGTGGTTTAGTTTTCAAAATACTGGTATGTAATGACATGTGACTTATCTTAGGGCTTTTACATAACAGATATCTTTTGGATTACATTTTAAACTCCTATGACCCTTCTAGCAATTCTGGACAGTTGCAATCTCATTTATGGATAGGAAAACTCAAGTACAGAAACACCCAAGAAGAGTCGACTAGTCCGCATTAGAATGAAAAAGACTGACTTCTCTCTCCTGCAGCAGCCCCTTTGTTTTTGCTATGCTGTCAAGTGAATGTTTTAAATAGCCACAACAACAATAACGGTTACTTGTTGAACAATTTCAAGCACTGAACTAAGAATTACTCAAAAATATTCACTCTGAACCATGATTTGGGAAACAGAATTTTAAATTCTGGTTTACCTTGAATGATAATCTTAAAAAAATAAAGTAAGCATATCCTTTATCATCTGGTGATTATCTTGAACTGAGCTTGCCACTTCCTTCCCAGTGTCCAAGTTTATATTTACGCCTGTTGCTATGTTCAGACTGTGTGAAAGCCAAGTAATTTCGGAGTGTCCCACAAAAACGGAAGGTTTCAAGCAGTTCAAATAGAGTAATTCAATGCGAGACCTGTGTGCACAGAGCACAGAGCAGTTTGAAAACTATATCCAATAAATTCTGGTGCTGATTGAATATTTATTTTAAAAAGTATTATTTAGCTTTTCTTCCAGAATACCAATTTGGCAGGAAATGTTATCGTAAATAGAAAAAAAATTCTATTTCCTTTCCCAGAAATAACTGGATTAAATGCCCATTTAATGCAGATTTCAATTCCCTAAAATACTAGCCTTAATGCTAACCTTTAGAAATTAATAAAAATTGCCTTGTAATAATTTCTAGCTTGCAGGATTTTGATAAAGTTTGACTGACTAACCAGAACTATTAAATTTTTGAAGTTTGAAGTTTCATTTTGAATGGTTAATCTAGGTGAACAAGCCTTTTCTGCATTAGAAATAGAAGACAAAATGCTGAAAGATGTGGCTAGAACCAGGCATGAACCTTCATCATTTCAATATTAAATTCAGCATGAGTTAAATCACTCATGTCAGCAAACAATATTTCTTTTCAGATTAATATAAGGGTACATTCGATTGGGTTACACTGTTTACATTTGTAACGTAAAGTGCAAGTTGTATTTGAGTCCTTCACCCAGGAGGAGAGCCTGGGAGAGAGCCTTATACCCCTACATTGTACAGTTAGGTAGGAGCTTACTGAGCCCCCCCCTTTTTGATTTGAATTGTGTTTTCCTCTCACGTGGGCCTGTAGTTGTTCATCTACTAGTTTCAAATTAGTATTGAATACATTGGATGCTAGTTTTTCCCTTATTACAAGGAAACATTCTTCGACTCTATCCAGGTAAATACAAAAGATGTGAAGTCTCCATCTTGTTTATGCTATGTAGTATTCCATGGTATACATACACCATAGTTCATTAATTCATTCATGACTGGATGGACATCTGGGTTGTTTCCACATCTTTGCAATTGTGAATTGAGCAGTAATAAATGTTCTAGTGCAAATGTCCTCATGGTAAGATGATTTATTTTCTTCTGGGTAGATACCTCATAATGGGATTACGGGATCAAATGGAAGGCCTACTTTTAGTTTTGTGAGGATTCCCCGTAATTCTTTCCCAAAAGGCTATTCTAGTTTGTAATCCCGCCAGCCCTATACAGGTGCTTCCTTCTCTCTGAACCCACACCAGCATCTGCAGCTTTCGGACTTTATGATAGAGCCTGTTCTCACTAGGGTTAAGTGATATCTCAAGGTGGCTTTGATTTGCAGTTCTGTGATGTTTAGAGATGATAAGGACTTTTTTTTTTTTTGAGACGGAGCCTCAAGCTGTTGCCCTGGATAGAGTGCTGTGGCATCACAGCTCACAGCAACCTCGAACTCCTGGGCTGAAGTGATTCTCCTGCTTCCACCTTCCAAGCAGCTGGGACTATAGGCACCTGCCACAACGCCCAGCTATTTTTTGGTTGCAGCTGTCGTTGTTTGGTGGGTCCGGGCTGGATCTGAACTTACCAGCTCAGGTGTATGTGGTTGGCGCCTTAGCCTCTTGAACCACAGGCACTGAGCCGATAAGAACTTTTTCATGTGTTTTTTGGCCATTTGTCTTCTTGGGAGAAGGTTCTGTTCATGTCTCTTGCCCAATGATTAGTGGGGCTGTTCAGCAAATAATAGTATGCCATGCTAAGTTAAGATATTAACTGAAAGTGTGTTTTTATTTGATTCATGAATTTATTTTCATTTAAAAGCTTTTATTTTTAAATGAGACTTGTAATTATAAAGGGTTTATTTCTAATTTTAGGTTTGTGTATTTTAATAATATTATAATAAAAATTTAGATCAATACTGGGGAGGTCCATGAGAATATTTTCCCTTTGAAGGGTATTCTTATATTACTCAAGTTTGAGAAACACCTGTCCAAATTAGCATTGATTAATTTATCAGTGTTCCTGAGACATATTTTTGCCTCATTATTACTTGTTTTTTCACAAGGAGAGCGTTTTACACAAGCTTGTTCACAAGGAGATCATGACAAATTTTTCCCATCACCTTAATAAAATAAACACATTTTTGGTGCTCATGGCATTCCCATGCTCTATTTGTTTAGTGATGCTATGAGGGAAACGAGGGAAGTTTTGAGATACATAAGTATCAAGAAATGTAAAATCATTTTGATTACTATATTTTCTTAAAACAATTTCCATGACATTCTATTGAATTTAGCATTCTTTTGCAGTCTCAAGCCATTTTTGAAAATTCTCTTCCCACTCATTTTCTTCAAGTGCTGTGAGTTCTCTTTAATAGGCATGAACAGCTTCTTCAGGACTGGAGAGGCTTCTTCTGCTCTTGTGATGTTTTACTGTAGGGAACAGGAAATAATCATGAGGGGCGGGGTCAGGACTGTGGGGTCGATGACGCCTCAGTGTAACTGACCTCTGTGGACTCCGGAAACTGAACAGTGATGTTGGCCGTGTGGGCAGATGCAGCATCATGGTGCAGGATGGGCCCCCTCAGTCCTGTCCTTGGCCACCATTCTGGAAGCTTCTCGAAAACTTTTGGTGAGTGGCTATGTGTGTGCTCCTGATCAGTGACAGTCCTCTGTTCCTCTAGAGAAACAGGTGTGACATGACCGCTTTGGGAGAAGAAACTTGCTATCATTTTCCTTCCACCACTTGTAGGCAGCTTCACTTTTGTTGGTGGATTTTCATTGGGAAAAGTCTACACTGTTGGCTGACGCTCACTCTCTGGATCAAACTGGCCAATCCAGGTTTCATCACGAGTAGCCTGTCAGAAACGTGTCAAGACACATCTCCGTGGGATCTGACCAGCACTCCTTCACACACTCTGCACAGATGCCCTCCTGCTCAACGGTCAGTGTGAGGCCCCGTGGAGACAAGACTTCCCTGACTGGAAGATAATCTACAGGATTTTGGTCATTGCTGGTGATCCAACCTATACTAGCACTTTAGGGTCTGTAAATGTCACTCGATTGTTTTCATGAACCCACAGCAGTGCAGTTTTCTTCAAGTCACTGTGGTCACTGGAGCCCACTCCTCTCCATCTTTCAGTAATGTTAGGCCTTTTCTAAATTCTTGAAAGTAGCCAATAATTGTCTCACTGAAGGAGCAGATCCTGGAAACCCTGTTGGAAACACTCAAGGCCCCAGATGGAAACAAAATGAGCCCTCCCAGCAGCACTAATAAGTTCAGCAATGTGACACTTGCACAGGTGAGTCAGAAAGGATGCTGTCCACCATCTTTCTTGCAAATGAAATAATGGACCATAGCACTCAGAACTTTCAGAGTGACCTTCATATTAAAAAACAATCAACTTTGGAATGAAGTTTGATAGGTCATGTCATATTGAAAGACCCCATTTTGGGACCCTTCTCCTCGCCCCTCCCAATAGAGA
>CAUYRH010054308.1:0-18767 GCA_963574655.1 Perodicticus potto
GTTTTCCTGTCTGAATGTATTTATCTTCGTTCATTCTTTAAGAGGTTTTTGTTTCTAGTCCTTATCTTAAACATTATTATTGTTATTAAATTTTAAGCCTTTTTAATTCTGTGAAGGCAAAAAGTGGAAACCTAATAAACACATGGATATGTAAAAATAAAAAAAAAAAAAAAAGAATGATCATTTAGAAAGCTTTGGATTCCTGTCCATATTATCAACAACCATGCTTTGGGAGGCTGACATGCCCTCTACTGGTGACATCCACACAGTTATAGCCACCACGCACAATGGAATGGTCCACCACCCAGCTCTCGGCTCAGTCTCCAGACTGTTGGCAACACATACACACCCTCCCAGAGAACATAAGCTTCACTACTGCCAGGGGCTGGCGTGGTTTGACTCTCCTGCTGGTGGCAAATGAGGGAGCTCACAGGCTTTCTCATCAGCCTGATCAGGTATGGAGCTCAGGGGCAAAGGGAGGTGAGGCTAAAAAGCCATTAGAAGCAAGAGTCTTTAACACACATATCCTGTCTAAACCCATCTCATCAAATGCCATTGGGATCTGTGATGTTTTCATCCATTACATTATTGTGGCAAAGGTAATGAATGGTCTCCTTAAAACCCACTCTTGTGTTATGTTACATTGAATAAGATTCTCCTGTAGCATGTTACACCCAGAGGCTTGATGAAGCATGCGGCCAGGTTAGAGAAGACCACGTGGCAAGGAACTATTGGCAGCCTCTAGGAACTGCAGGCAGGCTCCCAAACTGGATGGCAGCCTCCAGTCAACAGAGAGTGACAATTCAATTCCCTGCAAACTTTGGTCACTAGGAAGTGAATTCTTTTTTTTTTTTAATTCTTTATTAAATCATGACTGTGTACATTAATGCATTTATGGGGTACAATGTGCTGATTTGATATACAGTGTGGAATGCTTACATCTAACTGATTAACATAACCATCTCCTCGCTTATGTATTTGTTGTGGTAAGACATTTATACTCTATTCGTAATAGTTTTGAAATGTGTCATTGCATTATGCACATGAATTCTACCAACCATGTGGATGATCTCAAAGGTGGATTCTTCCCCAGTCGGGACTCCAGGTGAGAATGTAGCCCAACCAACACCTCCATCACAACCTTGGCACACTAAGTAGAGAACTCTGTGAAATCATGACCAGACTTGTGACCCACAACAACTGAGAGATAATAAATGTGTGTTGTTTTAAGGTGCAACAGCAGAAGCAAACTAATATACATTCCAACTGTACAATCTGTCACACTGTTTCTTCACAACTGTCCTTTCAAGTGGTGTCACTCTGCCATCACAGAGCCTTTCCAGCTGGTTACTTTTCAGAATCACTTAGTATCATCACTACTAAGTTGATGTGGTACATCAGGTGAATTTTCCAAGTCTTCAAGACTGAAAGCTGACCCTGACTCATACAATAAGGTAAATGAGAGCACCTACAGCTGGCACTTCCTGGATTACCCTTCATGAATTATCCCATTTGATCCTCGCTATAAAACTGTAAGTGACATCATTTCCTTATTGCACACATAAGGAAATGCAGATTCACAGACTTTGAATAACTTAGAAATAATACAGCTGGTCAACATAAGGTCTGGAATTCAAGACTAGATCTATGTTTACTATAAACTTCACTTCCCTGCTGTGGGAGGGTTGTGGCTACTTACCTCTGCTGGTGTCATTGCAAGTTTACAACAGCTTTAAATTAGGCCTTTTATTTTTTTTTACTTTCCACCACCCTGAATCAGTGATATCTGTAATAAATCTAAGCTTTTCACATTTAAGAGAATCCATTGGCATGACTAAAGCACCAAAAATCAAGGACATGGACTTTTGCTTCCTTAAACCAGGGTTAGATTTGCTTTTATCGCTTTTATCATGATGGAGTGACACCTCTGAATTGTCACCTTGGAAAAATCTTTGGATGTGTCCATCTGCTTACTTTTTATTCAATAAGCTGTTCCTCTGGCTTCAGGATATAATATGTCCTCTTCAAAGAAACATCTAAAGTATAAACAAGCAAACATTTTTCGTAAGAATTATTAAAGGAGACCGGCTGAAACCAGAACATTTGGGGGCAGAGTGATGTTTTTCAGTGATGCCTAATAACTGATTTCCGGGATGGAGTTGTATCTGCTGTATAGGAGGCAGGGAGGTAATCGCGATCCCCCCTGAGTCTCTGTGAAGCAATGCACCTATTTGTTTACCCCGTGTGTAATTAATGTAGGTCTTCATCATATTAGGTAAGGTGTGGGTGAAGAATTTAAAACAAAGTTTAAATGATTCTGGGAGGATGGATGTATTACTGTGATTTAAAAAAAAAAACGAAAAGGACCATCTCTCTCAGTCTCCATTTGCTGTATTGTTCCGGTGCCTCTCCTCTCTACTAAATCACAGAGGCTGGGAGCTTGTCCCTCGGCCCCAAATTGTGCCTGAAACGGATGCTGTAGATGGTCTAATGAAGCTTTCAGCTTAGGGCTTCCATTTTTGATCTTGATCTGGAATGTATATCTTCTCCTGAACTGATATCTTTTTTCTGGACTTGACCTGAATTCCAGCTTAGACTCAAGGAGAATAGATGGGTTTTCTCCAATATTCCTAGAAATGTGGCCCATGAAAAAAAGTGACATTCACGTTCTATAATAATGAAAAGTCATCATCGCAAAATAATTCCTCTGCTGCATATATTGCCTGTTCCCCCCAGGTTCCCCAAGGATCTGCTATTAATATTTGTTCTCTTCCTGCCTCCCAAGTCTTTTTCTGTTTCTCTGCCCTGAGGGTACTGCCACCGCTTTGCCGGCAGGTGTAGAGCCAGACAGTCCTAGACTTTTGCAGCCTCTCTTCTCTTACCACTCCTGCTGTGCTTTTTATTCAACAACTAAGTGGTGCAGAAGTGTGAATGCTCATTTCTCTTCTTTGACTTAAGGGTGTGTGTTGGGTGGGGGAATGGCAAACTGCAGTATAATTTATGCTTCAGAAGGAGCAGGCTGAAGCTGGGATTTTTCCTGAAAGTGCACCTGTGCCTGGCTCCTCCCCTCTCCTAGGTGGCTTCCTCCCCCTCTCCTGCTTCTTATCCTGGTAGCACACGATTTGTTTTCACGATTTGCTTCTAAAGAACCCCACCTATGACTATGCTGCTGGCCAGTCCTATTAAATTATTTAATTCTTTACAAAATCCTTTGTTGTAAATGTCAGAACAAGTTAACCTAAGTAAAAACTAATTAATCAGTTTTCCCAAATAGCTAGTAAATGTTGCAGCCTAGATTTGAACACAAATTCATACAACTCTAGCAACTTTCCTCTGAACCGTGAGCTATAAGCCTCTCAGTAATAAAAGGCTGATGTTACTGATTAGTCAAGAGTGACAGCATACCAGAGTAACCAAGGAACTGATTTACCAGTCAGAGTAGCTGAACCCACACCACCCCCGTGCTCGGCATGTAAATTTAGACAAACTGCTAATTTTTCCTAAGCATTACCTTATTCCTTTATAAAAACAGAAAAGCTATTATCTGCCCTCCTTTTTCTTAACTAGTTGAAAGTTAGGATACAATAACATGGTGAAGGTTGGGATTGCTTTGTAATCGGAAAGTGTCAGAGGGAAAACTTAGGCTTTGGATGTGGGTTCCACGCCTGATTTAACGACTAACTGGCAGGGTGGTCTTGGGGAGAAGAGTTTGCCTCTGTAAGCTGTCTGCTTCTCTAAACTGGAAATAATCGTGCATTTTTCCTATAGGCTCCATGAAGGTGAGATAGGCTGCTATGCAAATTCTGGGCCAATGTCTGGGATGAGATAGTTTCTCGATCAGTATTAGCCATGCCCACTGTCTCCTTTACTTCCCTCCTTGGAATCAGCAATTATATGGAATTGCCATTTTCTCTCAGCCACTTGCTCAAAGAGCGAGTGCGTGTGTGTGTGTGTATTTACCAGCACATGCTTTAATTAAGCTTTTCTTTGCTTCTATCAATGGATGTATTTCATTTTCACTGTCTTTTTATGTATATTTTATTCCAAATCAATGTCAGAAACTATGTAAACATCTTGTTTCTCTTTTCTTCCTTGATCACTGTCTAGCTGTGTTACTTTTATGAAGCTTACTTTTCTCACTCTCATTTAAGTTTCATTTGTTTTAAATCAAACACTAAGAAAAAAAGGTGCATGTGCATGTGGGTGTGTACGTGTCCTGTGTGTGTGTGTGACCCAGGGACTCTGGGCCATGTTCATGGCTGGATCCTGTGTATTTGGGGCATCAGTACCTAGTGACAAAATGACCAAGACTTAGACTTTCAGATGAAGTGACTTCAAATATCATTCAAGTTTCTCATTTAAAAGTACAAAAGTTGAGAGAAAGTAAATGGCCTGTGTAAGATTCGAGGCCAGAATTTTTCACTTCCGATTCAGATCTTTTCCATCAGGCTTTCCACTGAGATGTGTGAGAGATATAGACCTCCTACAGAAGGGGTTACAAATATTTATAGTTGTTCAGAGTCTATTTGTATAATTCATTTTCTTCTTTCCTCTTGCCAGCTGTTCAGGCTTACTAACAATATTTCTTTGGTAAGGTTTGAAACCCAGTCCTGTTGTAATTTCTGACATTGTCACCTTTTTAAAAGTTTAGACAGACTCAGAGGAAGGCCAGGTTGGCTTTGAATTTTAACTATGCCAATGACTGGTCTCATAAACTTGGAAGGTTGTTTTGTCCTCCAGTTTCATCACCTGTAAGTCCAGAATGATAACATCTATCTGAAAGAGTTGTTGGGTGAAGGAGACTTTATAATATCATCGCATTGTTTAAACTAGAGCAACATACATTTGTTACTAATACACGGTCTTAAAACTCTAAGAACGCTAACTAAACCTTCCTCCAAATTACAGAAGACATTATTCAGTTCTCAATGGAAGTAAGAATGCATATCACACTTTTCAGAGTAAGACTGGTTGTTTGGGAGAAGTTTAAAAGAGTACCTTGGACAAGAATAAAATGGTTACTTACTTCTTTCTTTGAAAAAAAAAATGAAACAGGTTGATTTTCATTGTAACAGTGTAATCAGGATCATTTGAGGCCCTTGTCTGATATCTTCACCTTCTGTAGGAGTGTAGCTGAAAGTAGAAAGTGTCTCCTTTGTTCTTTTAGTCTAATGACCGGGCTCCCCTGAAAGTGCTCAAGAGGAGAACTGTCCATGGGAAAGCAGTTCTCTCACACAGGTCATATTGAGCCTCTGTTCTGAGCCTCTGTACTGCAGCCACCCAAATGCACCCCAATACAAAGTAACTGTAGAAAAGGAAGCTACTACTTATTGAGAATCTCTTTCACGCTGGGAGCTACCCTGGTTGGATTTTTTTCCCAGACAGTCTCACTCTGTTGCTCAGGGTCGAGTGCCATGGCATCAGCCTAGCTCACAGCAAACCCCCCAGTTCCAGCAGTCCTCCTGCATTAGCCTCCCAAGTCCCTGGGACTTCAGGCATGCTACCATCCCTGGTGAATTTTTTTATTTTTAGTAGAGACTGGGTCTCACTCTTGCTCAGGCTCATCTGTAACTACTGAGCTCAAGGGATCCTCCCGCCTCAGCCTCCCAGAGTGCTGGGATTATAGGCATGAGCACCTGCATCTGCCTCCAAGATGCTTTATGCACTAGTTTTATTTTTAAATCTCCCCACAGTTTTGGGTTAGATATAATTACCTGCATTTAACAGGGGGAAGAAATTGAAGTCCCATGTATTTTCTGTAAAACGCTAACCAATAAATATTGATGGCTTAGCAGATCACAGAAGGCTTCTGCTGGAACGGCTCAGTTCTGCAGCTGCAGTGTGCAAGCAGCCGTAGACAATTTACAAATGAGTGAGTGTGACTGGTTTCCAATAAACTTTGATTTTCAAAAATAGATGATGGGCTCGATTTGGTCCTTAGGTTTAAGCTAACCTCTACTCTGTAGTGACCGTGAGTTAAAACCAGTATTTGAAACCAGTTTTGCCTGCCTTTAGAACTAAATCTCTACTGTACTCTTAAAAAGGTTTGAGATCAGGAAGACACATAAATATATCCTGCTAGACGGTGGTTTCTCAGTTTCCAAGATTGAAGGAGAATGAGCAACTTATGAACTAGCTTGGCAGGAAAATTCCAATTCCAGGAACTCAGGAAAAGTTCCTGGAATTGGAGACTTTGCCTGGGAAGGCATAGCTGTGTCTCTCAGGCAGGCCTTGTGTGCTCAGCCCTATTAAGTGACAGCGAGTGTGACACCAATAGCCCACATACACTATGCGTGTGCCTGGACATCCTCTGGCCTGGACTGTGGGCCATGCTCATGCTTTGGATTTACACTGAGGATCCCCAAATGTCTTCTTTCAGCATTGATCTAAATCCACCTCCCAGGAGTCAAGGAACCTGATGTTATTCAAAGGTAGAGAAAGCACCTATGCCGGGACTTAGAGCAAGTAAGGAAGACTCTAGATGTAACTATTGCCTCTTGGTAAAACCATACCCTATTGCCTTTGAAAAATAGCCCAATTATCAATTTCAGCATGCCAAAAACCGATGCATTCATGTGATTCCATAGCATAAACCCATTCGCATAAACACTTCCTATTCAATTCATTATTGCTCTTAATTGCTCTCATCTAAGAGAAACTAATAATTAGTCTATCCTTCACCTAGGGGAGGCATGAAGTAGTCACAGAGTAAGATTATTCTCTATCATTCCAACTGTCAAAGAAGAGATTAGGTTTCTAGTTTAGTGGATGTGCTATTTGTAAGAGCCCCTGGAATGTGGCAGTGAAGTGCTGGGAAGAAGCCTGCCATTTATAGTTCATAAACATGATCTTGCCAGAAGAAAGTGTGGGAGAAAAGACCCCAAAATTCAAACTTAGGGCAACCGGTTTGTGTTTTCAAATATGACTTTGGGCAGTTGTAGAAGGGAAAGCTGAGAATCCGTCAGACTGTTCGCATTTAAGCTTTAACTTTCACAGTTATTAGCTGGGTGGGCCTAAGCAAAGTCTATTAAAGTAAGACATAGATGGCTTTCTGTTCCCACAAACCCATTCTCTGTTCTTCCTAAGGACACAGTTAGGTGGCATTCCCCAGTCTTTGAAGTTGGTTTGGCTGAGTGGTTAAGTGCTGATTAATGGAATAAAGATGGAAGAAATGAAGTCACTTGAAGGCTTGGTAATTTCTGCCCCATTTAAAACAATATTACCATATGTATCACATGAGTTAAGATATATAAAGTCACTCACAGGATTAAAAGCATGGTGTAAATGATAGATATTGTTATTACTAATTTTTCCGAGACTCAGTTTTTATTGCTATAACATTTGTTTTATATGATCACTATTTTTTAACACAATAAGATGAAATACGTATGTGTTGCATGGAGGGAGCTGGTGGTGACAAATACTGCTTGCTATGTGGAGGAATTTGGTGGTGATGAGTGTAAGACTGCACAGGGGCAGGAGAGGGGAGCATGAGCAGATAGAGAGAGCAGGAAGAAGGCGCTTGCCAGGATTCCTCCTCTGTCCCCTTCTGCGCTCCCTCGCACTATACGTTACTTCTGCTCAGTAATTCAGCATACTAGCACACACTGGCAAATGACGCTGCTGAATGACTCCAGCATTTCTCAAGGGGCTGATATAAGGCTTAGCCCAAGTCTTAGGACCTTAGGAAATGGGAAAAATAAGCTTTTATGGCTTTTCCTTTTAAGAAAAGATAGATAATTGTTTTACCACATGTTAGTTGATACTAATGTTCAATTACCATGTAAGTCTTAGTCTAGGCCAGATTTTAGGACATAAAGAAATGGGAGAAATTAAGTTTTATGGCATTTCCTTTAGACAAAAAAAGATCAAATATTATTATGCCATATCCCAATTGATTATGAAGTTTAATTCAAACCGAGAGGGAAAAATTATGTGAAAGATTATTGAAGTAAAATTTTAATATGTCTGGCATCAACGTTTTTTGTTTGTTTTTGAGACAGAGTCTCAAGCTGTCCCCCTGGGAATAGTGCTGTGGTGTCACACGCACAGCAACCTCAAACTCTTAGGCTTAAGCGATCCTCTTGCCTCAGCCTCCCAAGTAGCTGGGACTACAGACACCCGCCATAACACCCGGCTATTTTTTGGTTATAATTGTTATTGTTGTTTGGTGGGCCCCGGCTGGATTCGAACCCACCATCTCCAGTGTCTGTGGCTGGCACAGAGCCTGGCATCAAAGTTTTAATTCAAGTATCATGAGCTATGGGATTCTGGTCTGCCTTTGACTTTCAGAAATGTTTTGTTTTAATCACAGTGTCATCCCATTGAGTGTGAAATTGGCATTAGAAGATTTCTTACACACACACACACAAACACATATACACAAACACACACATGATCTAGATTTGTTTGGCAATAAGAAAAGTAGAAACTTTGAGGCCATGTTTTTGCATGGTGATTGTTTGAAACTGAAGAGTGCTATACATCTAGGCGGGCCCTGTACTCTCCACTTTGCCACAGTCCTCACACTCCTTACTGCTTCTCAGCATGACGACCAAGTGCAAGTTCTCATCTCTTTTATCTTGTCTGTTTACCTCTTTTGATCTGGTATTTTGGTTTATATATTGACTCTATCTCCTCTTTAGACAGCTTTACTAGGAAGTCAATATTAGTGCTACGAATAAAAGTAGACTCTTTTATTCCCCCATTATTTCTGTAACAGGGAGAATAGATTATACATACTCATTATTAAATAAGTCAGGCTTTTTTTTTCTTTGGACAGGGTCTCACTATGTCACCTGGTCTAGAGTATGGTGGCATCATCATTGATCTCTGCAATCCCAAACTTCTGAACTCAAGAGATCTTCCTTTCAGCCTCCCAAGTAGCTGGGACTACAGGCATATGCATCCACACCCAGGTAATTTTTCTATTTTTTTGTAGAGATAGGGTCTTACTCTTGCTCAAGCTGATCTTGAACCTCTGACTTTAAGCAGTTCTCCTACCTCAGGCTTTCCAAAGTACTAGGATTAGAGGCATGGGACACTATGCCTGGCTTAAGCAAAGATTTTTAATGTTTGTTCATTTCACAGAAAAATCCTCCCTTATCACCCTGTCCCTACTTGAATATCTCCTATTTATCATTCAAGACTCACTCACGTATCACCTCCCCCAACAAGTCTTCTGTAATCTAAACCACTTCAACAGACTCTGTTGGTTTCCCTTACTTGTTTTCACAGAGGAACGTATGCTGATTTCTGTCAAAGTTGATTTACTTGTCTACCTATCCCCTTAAACCATAAGCTGGGGAGCATCATCGCCCCTGCTGGATGTGCCAGGCTTTATCCAGTCTCCATGTCTTTGCACTTGCTGTTTCCTTGTCATAGAATGCCCTTTGCTACCTGCAGCACGGTGCTTGACACAGTGAATCCCATTCATCTCTGGGGGCTTCTCAAGCATTGCATTCTCAGGGAAACTTTCTATGGAGCCTTCACTCTGGCTAGGTTCCTTTAATCTACACCCTCCTGATGCAGGTCTAGACCATAGCACTCAGTACCTGTCACAGTATATTCTGCCTTTCATAACAGACTGTCATCTCCCTCATGTAGGGAAGATTCTTGAATGGAAGAGATTGGCTTTTTTTTCTCCGTAACTTCAGCATTAAATCAGGTGCTTGAGACATAATTGATAGCACACACCAAACACACATACACGTGGACACACACACACACTCACACACTGCTAAAGGATGGAAGGAGAGAACAGCAAGCAAGTATTTATTCGTGGCATGGCAGGCTCTTAGCCAGGCTGCTAGTGTTTTCCCCTACTTTCTTCTGTTCTTCTCTAAATCTAGATGGGCTGCTCCTGTTCATCTCTCATTTGAATATCACTAATATGGCCTGGCCTGGTTTTCTTCCCTTATGGTCTAGTATTTCTTATGAAACTGTTATGCAGGGTCTCATTTGGTTAGACAAGCTATTAATGGGTCTTCTTAGTGTTTGAATCTTTCTATCTTTCCTCTGGAGAGGTGCTAGGAAATTGCCTTTAGTTCTATTTTGGGATTTAGTGTTGTTTCTCCTTATTCTCCCCAGCCTCTATCATCACTTTTGTCTTTTATCAGGGTGTCTTTGCAACCTTGAAGCCTGAAGGCTTTTTTGGAAGAAAGTTAAAAAAAAATCCATCTTGAACAAGCTTAAGCAAAAGAGACATGCATTAGATAGCACACAGCACAGCTATATCATGGAAAGGATGGTCTGGAGCTGAACTTAAGGGATGATTGTACTCAGAGACTGAGGGATCATCACCACTGCTCTGTACCTCAGTTTCTTTATCCAAAAACTCTAGCTCATCAACTTAATTCATTGTGTCTCAAAAGTCCTAGAAAAGAGTTATGGTTAGCAGTTTATGGTTTCTCGTCTTTGGACCTATCAATTCCCATCTGACAGAAAATCACACTTTATAAATTAGCTACTTCTGTCCTTTGCACTGTGGCAAGTAGAGATGGGGTCAGAAAAGCAGGTCGGGCAAAACGATGTCCATTACACTCCACGGCTAGATATTTGGAAATTGGTATCTATTTAAATGATAGTCACCTATTGGGTGTCCACCATTTTTAATTAAAAAATAAACACAGCGATAAATAAAATACATAAGATCACGCCTACCATGAAATTTACAACTTTTTTTATTCATTCACAAATATAGATGGGGTACTTAATGTATCCAAAGACTGTACTGGGAGCTATGGTGAGATGATAGTGAAAGATACAAAGACATACATAGTTTCAGCCCTCACAGAGCTTGCAAATTAAATGGGAGATGGAGGCTCGGTGCCTGTGGCTCAACGGGCTAAGGCGCCAGCCATGTACACCTGGGCTGGTGGGTTCGAATCCAGCCCCGTCCCACCAAACAACAATGACGGCTGCAACCAAAAAATGGCTGGGTGCCTGTAGTCCCAGCTACTTGGGAGGCGGAGGCAGGAGACTTGCTTGAGCCCAGGAATTGGAGGTTACTGTGAGCTGTGATGCCACTGCACTCTATCCAGGGTGACAGCTTGAAGCTTAGGAGATGGGATGTTTGAAAAGTAAACATTATACAAGGCTGGTCAGCCCATTTATGTTAGCAGTCCTTCTCTGAGTACACAGCACATGGCTTTGCATCAGACAGAGTATATAAAAATAATAAGAAACTACTGTGGCCACTAAAATGTTCACAGACCAGAGCAGGAGGCTGACACATACATGGTTAATTTCACCCTAGAGTAATTCACTATTTTCTGACAAAGCTCTAGAAGAAAGGAGATACTTTTATGAAGCAAAGCTGTAAAAGAAAGGAGATGCTTTTTAGAAGCATCCAGGAAAAGAGAGAACATAGTTGGCAGAAAAGCCTAAATAGAAACAGTAAATCTAACCCTAATAGACATAGCTGGAACAAAGATGCAGAGAGGATACAGGATAGATTTAGAAAATGTTGTGGGAACCAGTGAGGAATTTAAAAGATATATAGAAGATAAACCTGGAAGTGTTTATAGAATGTTAATAAGTTTAGAGGCTTTTGCTTGACAACGAGAAATCATTGAATGTTTTTGAGCAGCCAGCACCATGATCAAAATACATTTGTAAGCAATGAAATAATAGACTCCTTCTTGGTATTGCTGCCCATGGAGGAGAGTAGGGTGCTATTTGGCAGATGGAAAGACACTAAAACTTTGGTTTAGGAATTGCTGTAATGGTGACCATTTTTTGCTTTAATTTCTATTATATTTCGTAGGTCTTGAGGGACATAACTTATATCACAGCTCTCTGTGTTATCACTTGTTCAGTTAAACTACAAGCTCTTTGAAATAAAGAATATAGTGTTTGTTTTTGCATGCTCTGGAGCCTAGTATAGAATCTTTTCTAAAGTAGGCTCTAAATAAATGCTTATTAAATGGATGAACAAATGATGGAATGATGAATGAATGACATAATGATTGACTCCAACTGAGGAACCTAAATACTCAATACCTTGAGAGTTTCTAAAATTTGTTCAAATCTTGAGCATCACAGGTGCTCAAATCTTGAGCACATCATGGTATAAATCTTGGCCATGTTAATTTCTAAAAGTGTGGACTTACATAAATTTATCTATTTCCAGAGCTTCTAATTATTTTCTTTCCTGCTGAAAGGGGACTAATAATTTTTATTATCTCATAATGGTAGTGTGAAGCTACAAAGGGACTCTGTATAAAGCCCTTGGCTTGTTTACTAGTACAAAGTGTGAACTCATTTAATGGTGTAGCTTAGTATGCTTACAATAGCCTTCCAATGATACAAAAGGCTGGAAATAGTCTCTTGCCTTTTTCATTCCTTTATTTATGTATGCACTTATTATTCAGTCAAAAATATTAACAATTGCCCTTTGTTAGACACTAAAGGCACAAAAGTAAAAAGATATAGTAATTCATCATACATGTAGAATGGAGAATACTAGTAAGTTAACAGGCATTTACCATGCAATAATATAAGTAAGTGCTGGTATAAGGAATGTATTTTGAAGATGCCATCTTTAAGCAAACCTGTAGGGTAAGCACTAATGGCTAGTTCATGGCTAGTTCAAGAACTAAGGGTAATATGTTGGCTAGAGTAATATGGGTAATATTACTATGGGTAATACTCTTGGGCTGGAGCTTCAAGTGTGAGGAAGTGCTGTCATGAGGCCGGAGAAGTGAGCTAAGACCTGCCAATTCTTCACAACTTTGACAAGGGAGGTTTAATTTTGCCATGGTTCTTCTTCGTCAACCCACATACCTTTTTATTTAGGCCTCATTCTTTTTCTGACTCTGCAGAGCAACCTGAGCCTTAGGAAATGTATGGGATTCTCAGAGAGCAGTGGCTGCACTGGATGGCAGATTGCCCTTTGCTGGAAGCCAGGCCGCCTCTTTGGGCTTGCTTTTTCAGCAGGAGAAAGGACCCAGCTGGGACTGACTTGAGTCAACTTGCAAAACTCATTTCGCACATGTGTTCTCTGGGAGCAGAATAAGAAGTCCCTAGCTGGTGGTGTTAAAAATCAATATTTGTCAGTGTGTTTGAATATGGGAGGTCTGATGCTGGCTGTGCAAGGCAAATCTGGGTAGAGTAAAAGAATCAGAGGCATCAATTGGGTTCACTGAGCACTGAGAGTCTTTAAAAATTAAAGTTATGTGTTTACAATGCCCCATTTTCTTTTCCTTTCTTTTTTTTTTTTTCTTTTTAGTTCTCTGGACAATAACCCTTGTTTTTGTTAGTAAAGACAGAGTTGGTCTATACATATATTGCTGTTTCACCTTCTATCCCTTTTCTACCCTCCAAGATGTCACATTGTAACCAGTTTGGCATTATGAGGGCTTTACGCTTTTTTCATTTGCAGTGTAAGCTGGCTGGGAAAATGGATGTTGCTTATTCGTTTATTTTTTTTATTTATTTATTTTTTTCTTTAACAAGGAAAGTAAGGTTAGTAAGGCATGGTTGGACAAAAGGGAATGACTTTGCCAGTCTTACCCTCTAACCCTCCTAAAAAGAAATGAAAAATGAAATTCAAATGAGGATATGTCCCATCTGACTCCCTGAGAAGTGGACATCATCCTTTGGTTAGTCACATCAATTCTGCTCCGGCCATATTAGTGGTCTTTACAAAGGGGCATTTATCTTCAGTGTCATTAATCTGTGGCCACTCAGCTTCAGTATTCCAGAATACTGAAATAGGGTCAAATAAAAACATGTTCAGGTTTTCATGTTGAATCTTCTAGAGCCAGGAGGACAAGTCCTGTTGGCAGCCCTTGATTTGGTTGAACAAGCCAAAAGTAAATCATGTCTTCTAAGTTGGTGACGACCCGACCTGATGAGGGCTACTGATAGATGTCTTTGGTGTTTGACATGTGCCAGGGGCTTTACCTACTCCATCAGTTTATTTAACCCTCACCACCATCCAGTGAAAAGTGAAGCATTGTCCGTCTTTATCTGATAATAAAAATGGCTTGGAGAGGCCAGTGAATGTGGAGGACATTAAGTCAGTATGTGAGGAGCTGATTTAAATCTGGATTTATATGATTTCTAAACTTGTATTAGTTCTATTGCACCCTTACGGCAAAAGGGAGAGAGATCAGTTTGCTTTCTCACCCTTACCCTTACGAGATTAGGGCCTCTCCCCTATGTTTGTCTGTAGCAGTGAAAATGACAGTGTTTTTAGGAGAAATGACAACACACTAGTGATGTTGAGGGGAATATTGGGGCTCTCCATTTACGTATTCTCTCGTCTTCATAAACATTTTTGGAAAGAATCTAGGTGCAAATAAATAAATCCTAGTATGCAATCTAGACTCTTCATACTGTGCTCACATACATAGTATGAAGCCCCTGGAATCTAACAAGGGTTACATGAAACCCTTGAAAGAACGGAAACCTGGATTTTGCTGACAAGTGTAAGGTTCAGGGCACAGTTAGGCTCCGTCACTGGACAAGCAGTTTACTTGTTGTGTTTTTCTTGGCTGGTTACTGCATGTCTGTGGGGCTCAGATTCCTCGTCTATAAAATGGCGATATAAAATTACTTTATTTCGATGATGTAATGTGATAATTAATATGAGCGATTGGCATATAATCCTTTGTTTATGAACAGTAACTATTATTACTAGTTTAAAGTTAGATCAGTGGGATCTGTTTCTGGTTCTTCTGTTAGCTTACTCTTAAAACTTCGCTTACTTACTTAATATTCATAGGCATAATCTAATGTAAACCAATTCATCAAACAAGTGAAAAACTCAGATCTAAGACAAAACAACCAAGAAAAACAATCTCCCCGATGAGGAGGTTTGAATAACTTCCCAACTTTTTTGCTAGCAAGTATTCTTCTCCTTAGTTTCTCTCTACTACTTGGACTGCATTTATTGATACTTAACTTGTTTTCCTATTTTAATTAATCAAAGATATATGTTATACATATGTATATATACACAAAAGCATGTAGCACAGACAATAAGTACTAAGCAATAGAATGACTAACTGGAGACAAAGCAGTAGTAAATCTGGTTAATGAGTCCATGTTTTTATTAATAAATGAGGTCTTGTCTTGCATAGATATTTCGTTTTCAGTAGCTATGTTTTGAAGATGTAAAATAACTCAAGATCTCTCATTGATGCTGTCTTGGATCCCTAGAGATTTGAAACTCCAGTGTTCACAATCTTCGCTGGACCTTCTATTATACAAGGTCCTTCAGCTGTATGAGGTCTTTTAAAACCCTGGGCCTATCTTTATATATTAAGGTTGTTTTTACCTAATTTTCTACTTTTTTCCTCTTAATTTCTGATAAATGAATTCACCATTGCTAACATTTATTTACACATACTTTTATTCCCTGTTTGATAATATGCACTTTCAAGGCCAAGCCATCACTCTGGAGCCCTGCCACTCAAAGTGAGACCTGTGGGCCAACAGCATTGCTGTCACCTGGCAGCTTGCTCGGAAGGCTGGATCTCAGACCCCACTCTGGGCCTGCTAAACCTGACCCTGGAATTTAACAAGATCCTCAAGTTGTTTGTATGGACATTACATTTGAGAGGCACTGGATTAGAATTCAGACTAGATTTTAGCATGGAACAATTCCCTAGTAAATTCTAATTCCCAGTAGGTTACCTTAAACCAGTCACTCAAATTCTGTGTGCTTCAGTACAATAAGAATAAAAGTGCCTATTTGTCTTACCTAGAGGTTTTATTGTTATTCTAAAGAGTATTCAACTTGTCATCAGATCTACAACCCAAAAGGGCATATCATTTCATAATTGTTACATAATACTTTTTTTATAATAATCAGAATCAAAAGTAGAATTAAACAATTCCTCTTTCACTTCAGAAATCTCTTTGCAATCAACTTACCACTCCTTTGCACTTCCCCTGGGAATTGTGAATCCCTCCCTCTCAGCTCTGTCCAGACTGGCTTAGTGTTATCTGTTTTCCCATTTGCCTTCCACTGAGATTTATAAATTCATTGAAAACATTGATATGTAGATCACATTCAACCTTCTGTTTTCTGCTTTATTTCTCTGGGCTCCTCCATCCCCTCCCTGTGCCTAGAACAGATGAGCCCTCCATATATGCTGTTGAGTGAAGAAGTACATATACTTACAATAATATTTGGCAGCATCTCTCTTAAAAAAATGTATCCAGTGCAGTGGGTACCTGTACCACCTGTTTAATAGGGTTGTTGAGAGAATAAAATGAGCCAGGGCGCAGTGTCCCTATATGAGCTGTAAAACACTGGATTAAAATGAGGATATTATTATTAGGCATATGTGGTCTGGCAGGGTCTTACAGATGCAGTCACCTGTCATTATAAAAACTGTCTGTAAACCAAAGCTGAACCAGTTTAGAGGTTCTTGAGACAGTGAATGATAAGCTGTGATCTCTGCTCCCTCCTTAGCCCGAGTTTTCATTTGCCATGGGTATTTGCTCCTGGGTCGTGTGTCTGCTGTTATTGTGCTGCTGTCGGGATGGTGTGGACACCTTGTTGAGCTGACGGGCACACCCTGCTTCCAGGGAGCCGTGGGTGGCCTTCCGGAGCACCACACCTGGCTGGCAAGGACTCCTGTCTTCTCCTGTGCCGTGTGCTTGCCATGTTTACATGCTGTGTTGCTTCATTAGGAAGACTTGCTCAGATCGTTTTGCTAAAGAAAACAATAAGACCTGCGCTGAGATAGAACAGAGTTGAATAGACATTTATCTTTTCACAGGGCAAATCAATGAGTAATTTTCTGGTTTGAGTGCTGTATTTAACACTGTGTCTAGGGAAATGCTGTCAACCATGTCCTGTTCCAAAGTGGCTTTATTAAAGATTGTAAAAAAAATTTCTTATTTAATATTCCTGGAATATACCTTTTCTTCTTTGCTTAAACATTTCTGGGGAGTAGTTGCTCCTCGTGTCGTGGTCCTGATGCACTTTTAAAAGTAGGCTGCGTGCTGACAGCAGGCATTCATGTGGGGTAGCTTTCTTTGAATGCCAGTGAGGTAGGAAGGCAGGCAGGCTCTGTACCATATCAATTCAAAACCCAGGCTGTCCTCACTATTGCACATCAAAGGCAAGGGTGTGAAAATACTTCCATCTGTCAATTATTGGCCCCCTGCCGAAAGCCCAGGACAGAAACCAGTCATGTAGGGGAGTCCATAATGACCAGTGCATCATATTTTCAGAGACAGGACAATAGTCCAGTGGTCTTGAATCCCATTTTGCAACTGAGTCACTTTCAATTTGTGAGCTAAGAGACTTCAAGCTTCAGCATCTCTTTCTTTTCAGTGTCTATTCAAGCATCTGAAAACTGGATCATTTCATCAAACCATTTCATCAAATCTCATCAGTGTTACAGATTTAAAAAAAAAAAAAGGCCCTGAGAAGTCAAATGACCTTTAGAAAATCACACAGCTCATATCAGCAGAGCCAAAATGCCATCCTGTGCTGGCGAATTGGCCCCATTGTCGTCAGAGAGGAATAGCAGGATTCATAGAAGCCAGGAGGGCACAGTGATTTTCATTGATAGAACAAAAGGTTGAGGCTGATTTGCAGCTATGGGACTTTGGGAGAACTATTTAGATATTCTTGAAGGCTTCTCTTCTGAACTATTGTCATCTATAAAATGGGGACAATAGGGACATCAGTACTACCAACACTGATTCTTGAGAGGATTAAACCAGATCATGTTTGTAAATTCTTAGGACACTGCAGAAAGCTTGCAAAAGTATGGAGACTCCTAATAGACCCTTCTCCTACTAAAATATTAGAATTTTTTTTTAATCTCTAATTTCCTTTTTTCTTTCTTTCTTTCTTCTTTTTTAAAATTAAATCATAGCTGTATACATTAGTGCAATCAAGGGGTACAATGTGCTGGTTTCATATACAATCGGAAATATTTTTATCAAACTGTTTAACATAGCCTTCATGGCATTTTCTTAGTTATTGTATGAAGACATTTGTATTCTGCATTTAGTAAGTTTCACCTACACCCTTCTAAGATGCACCATAGATGTGGCCCCACCAATTACCCTCCCTTACCCTCCCTCCCCCTCCCTTACCCTCCCTTGCCCCTTTCCCCATATTCTTGTGCTATGATTGGATTATAGCCTTTATATGAAAGCTATAAATTAGCTTCATGGTGGGACTGAGTACATTGGATACTTTTTCTTCCCTTCTTGAGATACTTTGCTAAGAAGAATATGTTTTAGCTCCATCCATGTAAACATGAAAGAGGTAAAGTCTCCATCTTTCTTTAAGGCTGCATAATATTCCATGGTATACATGTACCACAATTTATTAATCCATTTGTGGGTTGATGGGCACTTGGGCTTCTTCCATGATTTAGCAATTATGAATTGGGCTGCAATAAACATTCTGGTACAGATATCTTTGTTATAATGTGATTTTTTGGTCTTCTGGGTATATACCTAGTAAAGGAATTATAGGATCGAATGACAGGTCTATTTTTAGATCTCTAAGTATTCCCCAAACATCCTTCCAAAAGGAACGTGTTAGTTTGCATTCCCACCAGCAGTGTAGAAGTGTTCCCTTTTCTCCACATCCACGCCAACATCTCTGGTTTTGGGATTTTGTGATGTGGGCTAATCTTACTGGAGTTGGGTGATATCTCAAAGTAGTTTTGATTTGCATTTCTCTGATGATTAAGGATAGTGAGCATTTTTTTCATGTGTCTGTAGGCCGTGCGCCTGTCTTCTTTAGAGAAGTTTCTCTTCAAGTCCTTTGCCCACCCTGA
>CAUYRH010054309.1:0-25845 GCA_963574655.1 Perodicticus potto
GTGTTGGGTTTGAGTTTATATTTTATGCCACACAACAATTACTGGGCCACAAAATTAATAAAATATCTCACAAAAAAAATAAAAAAAAAAAAAAAAAAAAAAAAAAAAAAAAAAAACCAAGCGTACTTGCCTCCAAAGCCTATACCCAGAGTCAGTATGACTGGTATTTCATTAATAAAAATTGACCTTGAGTCTAGAAGAAAAAGACTACAATATAGCTGATATGTTCTGCTAGAAATGGCAGAAAGTATATAATGCATTTAAAATAGTACCACTTAAGATACTTTGGCCGGGCGTGGTGGCTCACACCTGTAATCCCAGCACTCTGAGAGGCTGATGCAGGTGGATTGCCTGAGCTCAGGAGTTCGAGACTAGCCTGAGCCAGGGTGAGACCTAGTCTCTAAAAGTATAGCTGGGCATTGTGGCAGTCACCTATAGTTCCAGCTACTTGGAGGTTAAGGCAAAAGAATCACTTGAGTCCAAGAGTTTGAGGTTGCTGTGCGAGTGAGGGTGATAAAGACCCTATCTCAAATAAAACAAACAAAAAAGGACTTTATTTCATGAAATTCAAGAAATTATCACTCATAAGATTCACTACTATTTTATAAGAGAAACACTGCCAATTAAAATGAAATGACTTCAATAGTAACAAGCATCCCGCTTGCAGAAACAATGTGTGAAAAAAAATTCATCTTAAAGATGAACCATGGTTTTCTTAAAAAAGTGTTTGTGCATATTCTCTGTTTCCAAGGAAATTATGCTATCCAGAAACATTCTTACTACTACAGGCAATCCCCAGGTTCTATAGGTTTGCTCCTAAGTTGGACTTGCATGTCAGGTAATAGTCTCCATTTGTAAAGTATGAGTTATACATCATTTAGATGTTTGTAAGTAACTTGGGAGACTTACTATAATAGTCTGTCAGTGGTGAACCAACATCAAAATCAAGAGGGACAGCTACAAGTGTGAGTTGTATGTAAGTTGGATATTATGTGTAAGTTGACAACTCAGGGACTGCCTGTATTATACAGGTACTAACATTCATCAGAGTCAGAGACTAATTGTTACCTGTGGGTAGGAGATGAGCTGTCTGTACAAATTTGTGTCAAATGATTTTATGTGTTCACAGTTTACATTTAGAAATGGCTCCCCAATAACGTTAATCTGTAGGATAAAAAAACAAGTTAGATTTTGCTAATTTTATTATTTTAAAAATATAACTTGGAGGAGGGGAAAAGAAAACCACATAATTTGAATTTATAGGTAAGACATTTGATTACCTCCTCAAGTTGTTGCATGTACAGCGGTTCAGTAACATTAATGCCAACATTTTCTTCTTCTTTAGCCAGAGGGTCAATAAAACGCTGAAGAAATCTCTTGAAGTAGACACAGAAAATACTAAGTTTAATGAATGTGAGAATAGGTACCCATTCAGAATGCAAAAAGTTATGAGCATGTCACTATCTGAACATAGCCATAAATAATATTTCCCAACATTTTTAGAGCTCTACAGTATGAATTTTAACACATATACCTCACCTGAAAATTCTCCTTGCATGTTGCCACATTTACATCTGTTCCCCAAATCACAAGTTTTTGGCCCAGAGACTGTTCACTTGCCACTACGTCTTCTCCTGCTGCCTACACAGGAAAATGTGACAATCATGACATCAGGATTTGCTCATTTTGTATTCGGGAAAGGAAGCTATAAGGAGACAGCTTACACCGTGTACTCACCCCATCAGACTGCAGATCCACCTGCAGACCCTTCCGTGCAGAGCCCAAGTCAGGCCTCTGTCTGAGGGGTGTGCCCCTAACACCACTTCTTGGGGTTCCCTCTACCCGAGAGCTGGGAGTGCCATATGTCAGTGGTGAACTAACATCAAAATCAAGAGGGATAGCTATAAAAACAAAACCCAAAAGTTTACAATGAATTTCTAGTAACATACCAAACCCCAAACTACAACATGTTCTATTAATCTTGTTATCTAACTGCAGTAGCACACAATGCTTGCTGCAACCTGTGGTGGTTGAGATACTGAGGACTATTAAACGTTCTGTAAACACAAAGCACAAGAAAAGCTGCTGCTCCCCACGTCCTAACCCCTCTCTCTGTTCTGTGCTCCCTCCTCCACCTCCTTCTGGTGAAGAACATACTGGCTCAGGCACAGAGAAATGTTTTTAGGGGTTAGGCCAATTACCGTCATCAAACCAGCACAATGAGCCAGCTGAAGCATCACCTGTACATCAGCCACAGTCCAACCAGATCTTCAGATACGCACCTGAAGGGTGCAACTGAGGAGGGCTGGAAAACAGAGCGTCCTGCGCCACGGGACTCTGCAGGTCTGCTCCGGGCGAGGTGGGCATGGGCAGCAGCTCCCCGGTGGAGGTTGAATCCTCGCCTCTACGTCTCTGGGATGGAGGAGACTTGGCATCTTCACTTCGAGCTTGTGTTACATGAAACAGAAAAGATGACTCTCAACCTTGTTCTGGCCTTCCTGGATCTGTATGTCTCCTGGGACAGACCAACCAAACCGAACGGAGACAAACAGGAAGGCCATGTTTAACCCACAGACATTAAGAGGCACGATGGCCAAGGTGGAGGGGAGCGGCCGGGGACGTCCGCACCCACCCCGCGCTGGCAGCCGCGGCGGGCAGAGGCGGAGCTGGGGGGCTCCGGGGAGGGGTGGGGGACTCACGCGTTGGAGCAGGGGTCGTTCGTCCACGCCGGCTGCTGCGGCGGCTCGGGGTTGACGCGGGAGACGACATGGGGCTCGGGGTACCTGCGCGACAAGAACGAGCTCGCGCCGCACCCTCAGCGTTCCGCCGCACAGACGCCCTAGCTGGGCTCCGCGCCGCCGCCTCGCTGCCGACGCGCACTCACGGGGGGAAAGCGGCCGTACTCCGCCGTCCGCCGACTGCTGGTCTTACCTGGCTGATCTCGCTTCCGCAGGGCGCCCGAGGGAAGGAGGCTTCCCGCCAGCGGCACAGGAGGCACGGCCCCTTGCGGCGCCTCACCAATCACAGCGGCGCTCTCGTGTGGCTCCGCCTCCGGAAGGCTCCACTGCGCACCGGTAGGGGGCTCCGACTGGCCTTCTTGGGCGCGCCTGCGGAAAGCAGACGCGGGCCTTGTCTGACCCACCCTCACGGCACATGGTCTGATCCTCTACGCGTCCGCGTTTTCGCGGGAAATCTGAGGAGTCTACGTAGACTCCGAGATGTGTTACGCGCCTTGGTGTCACTGAAAATATACTTATCTGTCCCCTTGGCCTGTTTTACTTCTAAAGACATTTCAAATGCGTCTTTCACTCTTTATCGAGAAACAAGCTTGTAGTTCCTGACTCACGCCCCGGTGTTTTTCTCTGCCTCTGACATTCAGTTAAGTCCAACACCAGGGTCCTCACTGCTTCTGCAGGTCAAACCGTTACGCTACTGTTTCTCTTTAGTTCTGACGTGTGCGCGCTGCGGACACGTGTTACTCATTCTCAATCAGACCTTGTTAGTGCAGGTCGGAGCGGGTCGTTTCTACACAGAGGTCCCCCCAGCCCGGGCTTCGGAGGAGGTTCCCGCCGGGCGAGCCCCGCCCACAACACGTGACCCCCCCCCACGCCACGGCACTTCCGGGCCGGCCGGGGCGCGCGTGCGCGAGGCTTTCGGCGTCATGGCGGGCTCGCGGGCGGGCGTGCGGGGCTCGCTGCTGCAGCTGCGGGAGTGCCTGTCCTCCGCGGACCGCGGCGGTGCTGCCCTGGCCGGTCACCAGCTGATCCGCGGCCTGGGGCAGGAGTGCGTGCTGAGCAGCAGCCCCGCCGTGCTGGGTGGGTACCGCGCCGAGCCGGGCTGCACTGAACAGTGTTCGGAAGTCCGGGAGTTAGAGTCTTGGGGGGAATGTCTGTGGGTGTGTGAAAAGGGATTCGTCATGCTGCTTTTCTCCTTCTAAGATTAGAGGAAAAGGTATTTTTAGATGATTTAAATGGCCCCACATTTGGTAATCATTACCAAAATAGGGAAGAGGGCAGAGAAAGTATTTCCTTTCACTTTAATCTCGCCTAAACCCTCCACTACCTTTTCCAAACCTTTATATTTGCGGTTCTTACCTTGTTAGGAATTGCAGCAATGTAACTGAAAAGTCGTGATGTTCTTTTTTTAACTTTTCAGCAATGTCTGGATGAGAAAATTTTCCCTCTTTGCAGTAAAAGTGCTTATTTCCAGCATTTTAAAATTTAAATACTTCATTGCATGAAAACGCTCGTATTTCTTTTTTAAAACAAATATGCATACCTTCTCTGGAGGGCGCGTCCTCTTAGTTGCTAAGTGAGATTTTCTTCCTAAGAGGTCAGTGCTGAATAGAAATAACGTGTGGAAATAATGTAAACAACACTTTAAACAAGATGCTCCTGTAACACATGTATAGTCAAGGGTATATTGATAAGGCGACCATATCAAAGGAACTAATTCTAATATGTAATTGCTTTCTGTCGTCAAGAGTTTCAAAGTTAGAATTCATTTGTGTTTGGTAACATTTTTAACGCAGTTGCAAGGTATAATATGCATCTTTTCACTCGAGATATTATTAGCATTAGTATTTAGTTTATATTAGTGTAAATATTAGTGTTTTCTTGCTGCTATTGCAATTACTACAAGCTTAATGGTTTAAAACAGCAGGTTTGTTAAACTGGGCACGGTGGCTCACACCTGTAATCCCAGCACTCTGAGAGGCTGGGGCAGGTGGGCTGCCTAAGCTCACAAGTTCAAGACCAGCCTGAGCAAGAAGGAGACCCCCATCTCTAAAAAATAGAGGGGCCTTGTGGTGGGTGCCTGTGATACTCCAGAGGCTGAGGTATAACAATTGCTTGAGCCCAAGAGTTTGAGGTTGCTGTGAACCATAACTATGATACCACGGCACTCTACCAAGGGCGGTAAAGTGAGACTCTGTCTCCAAAAAAACAAAACAAAACAAAGCTACAGGTTTGTTAATCTTACAGTTTTTAGTCTAGGAGACAGGGGTCTCACCAAACCAGAATGCAGGCTGCTTTCCTTTCGGAAAGTTCTTGGGGGAAGTCCATTTGCTTATTCATTCAGGTTGGAGGACTGAGATCCCTGTTTTTCTGCTTTGTGCCTTGCTTCTGGAAGCTGTTTGCTTTCCTTAGGTAACAGCCCCTTCCTCCATCTTCAAAGCCAAGAGCTTTGACGAGAGGTTCAGAATTCCTTATGCTCCCCTATCTTCCCATGTCTAGGATCCACTCTTCTTCCACTCCCTCCTTTTATTTATTTTTATTCTGTGTCACCCTCAGTAGAGGGCTGTAGTGTCATAGCTCACAGCACCCTCAAACTCTTGGGCTTAAATGATTCTCTTGCCTCAGCCTCCCAAGTAGCTGGGATTACAGGTGCCCGCCACAACAGCTAGTTTTTGGTTGCAGTTGTCATTGTTATAGCTGGCCTGGGCTGGGTTCGAACCTGCCAGCCTTGGTGTATATGGCCAGTGCCCTACCCATTGAGCTACAGATGCCACCTCACTCCCTCCTTTTATTGGATGCACTGGATAATCCAGCATGATTTTTACATTTTAAGGTCAGTTGATTAGAAACTTTAATTTTCTTTTGCCATGTAAAGTTTAACATTCATAGGTGTGATACCAGGGATTAGGGCGCAAGCTCCTTTAGGGGCCGGCCCTTATTCTGCCAACAACATCCCTGTGGAACCTTACTTAGACTTTTATGCTTTCCTTATTTATTTATTTTTATTTAATTTTTTTTTTTGAGACAGAGTCCCACTATGTTGCCCTGGGTAGAGTGCTATGGTATCACAGCTCACAGTAACCTCAAACTCTTGAGTTTAAGCAGTTCTCTTGCCTCAGCCTCCCAAGTAGCTGGGACTACCGGTGCCTGCCGCAATGCCCGTCTATTTTTTGTTGCAGTTGTCATTGTTATTTAGCAGGCCCAGGCTGAGTTTGAACCTGCCACCCCAGGTGCACATGGCTGGTGCCTGCAACCACTGAACTATGGGCACTGATCCAGCATTCCTTATTTTAATACAGCTTTTTTAAGCAGGTTTAGGTTATTGTTTTATCATTTATAAGACCTTCTTGAAAATCATGCAACTTTTTTTTTTTTGGAGATAGGGTCTTAGTTTGTTGCCCTCGGTAGAGTGCTATGGTGTCATAGGTCACAGCAACCTCAAACTCCTGGGCTCAAGGGATCCTCTTGTCTCAGCCTCTCGAATAGCTAGGGCTACAGGCACCCACAATGCCCAGCTATTTTTAGAGATGGGGGTCTCGCTCTTTCTCAGACTGGTTGAACCCATGAACTTAGGCAATTCACCTGCCTCAGCTTCCCAGGATTACAGGTGTGAGCCGCTTCGCCCGGCCTCTTATGCAACTCTGTTTTGTTTTTTGTTTTTTTTTATTGTTAGGGATTCATTGAGGGTACAAGAAACCAGGTTACACTGATTGTCATGCAGTTCTTTTTAAGGGTGGTTTGTGAAATGCATCTTGGCATTCTCTTAACTTGTTTTTGTTTTGTTACTGTTCAGCATTACAGACTTCCTTAGTTTTTTCCAGAGATTTTGGTTTGCTTGTATTTGTTCGGAAGTCACTCAGCATGGATGAAGTAAGTTGAAAATTTTCATGTTGCTTTTCCTGTGTACTCCCTTATGTTGGAGTGATTTGTTCTTATCTGTATTTACTATGTATATCTCTTTTATTACAGTTTCGTGATTGTAGAGAAGAAATTCTAAAATTTTTATGTATTTTCTTAGAAAAAATTGGCCAGAAGATCGAGCCTTACTCTCTTGATACTAAGGTGAGGATGAAAAAACATATCTTACTCCATTTTCAAAATCTAGTTTATCTTATGATATAAAGAGCTTGGGTTTGTGTTTCACTTCTTATTGATTTTTTTTTTTTTTTTTTTTTTAATATTGGGTTTGTGTTTTATTTATGCGTTACTCATTGGGGAGTTTTCTCATTTCTACTTGATAGTGTTAGAAGTAAACTTGTTTTTTTCTTTGAGACAGGGTCCCCCTCTGTCACCCAGCGTGTAATATAGTGGTACAATCATAGTTCACTGCAGCCTTGAATTTCCCTGCTCAGCCTCCCAAATAGCTAGGACTATAGGTGGATATCATCATGCTTGGTTAATTTTTATTTATTTATTTATTTTTTTGCAGTTTTTGGCCGGGACTGGGTTCGAACCCACCACCTCCGGCATATAAGGCTGGCGCCCTACTCACTGAGCCACAGCGCCACCCATGCTTGGTTAATTTTTAAAAATTTTTTTTTTTTTTTTTTTTGAGACAGAATCTCACTTTGTCACCCTCGGTAGAGTGCTGTGGTGTCACACACCTCACAGCAACCTCCAACTCCTGGGCTTAGGCGATTCTCTTGCTTCAGCCTCCCGAGTACCTGGGACTACAGGCGCCCGCCACAATGCCCCACTATTTCTGTTACAGTTGCCACTGCTATTTTGCTGGCCAGGGCCGGGTTTGAACCCATCACCCTTGGTATATGGGGCTGGTGCTCTACCCACTGAGCCACAGGTGCCTCCCAAATTTTTTAATTTTTTTGTTTATAGAGGTGGGGGTCTCATTGTGTTGCCAAGGCTGGTCTCAAACTGCTGACCTAATGTGATCTTCCTATCTTGACCTTCCGAAATGCTGGGATTATAGGCATGACCCACCATGGCCCAGCCCTGGTTTTTTTTGTTGTTGTTACATTCTTATCATGGCATGTTGCATCAATGTTTAAAATAATTTTTAATGTTTATGTTTACATATTTTAATATTATATTTTATATCACTAAATACTATATTTTACTATATCATATGTTTGTATCACTACAGTTGAGTCTTAGTTTTTAATGTCTTTTTTTTTTTTTTTTTTTGTAGAGACAGTCTCACTTTATCACCCGCGGTAGAGTGCCTTGGCGTCCCACAGCTCACAGCAACCTCCAACTCCTGGGCTTAGGCGATTCTCTTGCCTCAGCCTCCCGAGTAGCTGGGACTACAGGCGCCCGCCACAATGCTCAGCTATTTTTCTGTTTTTTTGTAGTTCTGCCAAGGCCGGGTTTGAACCCGCCACCTTCAGTATATGGGGCCAGCGCCCTACTCGATGAGCCACAGGCGCCGCCCCTTAATGTCCTTTTTTTTTTTTTTGAGAGAGTCTCAAGCTGTCGCCTTGGGTAGAGTGCCGTGGCATCACAGCTCACAGCAACCTCCAACTCTTGGGCTTAAGCGATTTTCTTGCCTAAGCCTCCCAAGTAGCTGGGACCACAGGCGCCCGCCACAATGCCCAGCAATTTTGTTGCAGTTGTGATTGTGGTTTTAGCTGGCTTGGGCTGGGGTTTGAACCTGTCAGGCTTGGTGTATGTGGCCAGCGCCCTAACCCACTGAGCTATGGTTGTCGCCAGTTTTTATGTCTTACTCGTTAATGATTTTGGTATGTCTCCTTTTAAAACCTAGAATACTTGTACCAGTGTTTATACTAAAGATAGAGCTGCTAAATGTAAAATTCCTGCCTTGGATCTCCTTATTAAGGTAATTTTGTACGTCTAAGTCCATGTATTTTATGTTAAACCTGTACTTTATAAAACAGAAAATTGGAGTTTTGGGTGAGATTTTTTTCGGGGGGATAGGATCAGATCATACTGATGTCTGGGTAAGATATACTTTTTCTAGCCATCACCTGGCAGTATTCTGCTATTTTTTTTTTTGAGACAGAGACAGAATTTTGTTGTGAGGTGAATGATGAGAAAAAATAACTAAGGGATTTACTGTTCTTTATCATCTTTTCTGCCTTTGCTTTTAGGAATTGCCAAAATTTCTCCTAGTTTTGGAATTTTGCCCAAAACCTCAGCAGTGGGAATGGGTCTGCATGTTGCATTAAGTGGTCACTGGGACTGACTTTGTCCTTTGTCTGTCTCTTTTTGTGTCCGTTTAGAATTCCGTGGGCCTTTGAGTTCTAGCTGGTCTTCGGTCTTGAGTGCTTCTGGGAGGATAGTTGTAGTTGTTACTGGTTTCTTGGGAAGTTAAAATTAAGTCTAGGCTGCGCTTCCCCTTGTGTTCTTCACCACCCACTTCAGCCCCTAACTTCCACGTGATCTGGATAGATACGAGTTTTGAGGGGCCAGGTGTCAATGCCCGAGAGACAGTTGATTCTGCAGTTTTGCTGTGCACAGATGCACTGCGGTATAGAAGCCTTTATCTTCCTCTTTAGAAAATGCTATTTCTATTCTTTTAGTTACTTCAGATTTTGAGAAGTTCTAGACTCATGGATGAATTTAAAATTGGAGAATTATTTACTAAATTCTACGGAGAACTTGCAATGAAAACAAAAATATCAGATACAGGTGAGATGTATTTAAATGTTATTTTTTAAGTATTTTACCAAATTAGCATTAACAAACTATTACTGTGAGACTTAAGTTTCCTTCACAAAGGTCTTTGTATGTTCTATCGATGAGTCTTTTTTTCTGAAAACAAACCAAAATGAAACAAAAACAATATATTAAGACTTCCATTTTAAAAAATGGTAATCTTTATAACATGATTCCTTTAAATAGAAAATTTCAACACATGTTGAAAATAATTAGTAGATCTGTTTAATACTTACCAGGAAAGATTTTGGTATGTCATATTGTGTAAGTCTTATTGTGAAATTACTTTTGAACTAAACATTCTCTTATTTTCTTATTTATACATTTTAATTTTTCTAACTTACTTAAAGGTAGTTTTAGGGCCTCATTTATTTAAAATTTTTATTTTTCAGTTTTAGAAAAAGTATATGAACTTCTAGGAGTATTAGGAGAAGTTCATCCTACAGACATGATAAATAATTCAGAAAACCTGTTCCGGGCTTTTCTGGGTGAACTGAAGACTCAGGTATGATGAAATTTATGATGTTCTCTTTCCTTAGACTTGGTTGTATGTTTCTCTTTTAATGATACCTTCTTAAAACTTTCCTTTTAGATGACATCATCTGTACGAGAGCCCAAGCTACCTGTAGTGGCAGGATGTCTGAAGGGGTTGTCTTCACTTCTGTGCAATTTCACTAAGTCCGTGGAGGAAGGTATTGCTCAGCCTCACCTAATTTTCTTTCTCTGATCAAAAACTATAAGTCTAACAAGAATGGCTTACTTATGTTTTTGAAGTTTTAAACGAGTTGTGAATTTATATGCAGTAGTGAGGCGTAATCCAGAGAGACCTGGATGTCCTCCCTGGCTTCCTCTGCTCCTGGCAGGTGTCTTTCCTAAGCACAGTAGTACGCCGGGCATTGATGGTGTCCACTGACCTTCATCAGAACTTACCAGTTTTATGTGCCTGCGTGTGTTCATGTGTAGTTAGGACTGTGCAAGCCTTTCACACATATAGGTTTGTGTATGTGCAGCTATAGTGAAGTTACTTGTGCTGCCCTTTATATCCACAGTAATAATAATTTATACCATATACCATAGTTACATGGCCTCCAGCCCTCCAATTTGTCTCTGTCCGTAGTTAAGTCAAGAATGTCCCACAAATGGACTCACAGCATGTAACTTTTTGTGTCTGGCTTATTCATGTCTTTCAGGTTCATCCATGTCCCAACATGTGTCAGAGTTTTCTTTTTCTTTTTTTTTCTTGAGACAAGGTCTGGCTTACCTGGGCTAGAGTGCAGTGGTGTCTTCATAGCTCACTGCAACATCAAAATCCCGGGCTTAAGCAAAATTCTTCTGCTCAGCCTCCTAAGGAACTGGGACCAGGGGTGCACTCTAGTCTGCCTGGCTAATTTTTGCATTTTTTTGGTAGAGCTGGGTTTTTTTTTTTTTTTTTTTTTTTTTTGCTCAGGCTGGTTTCCAACTCTTGGCCTCAAGCAGTCCTCCTGCCTAGCCTCTCTAATGTTAGTATAATAAGGCATGAGCTCCCTTGCCTGGCCTGAATTTTCTTCCTGAATAATATTCCATTATTCCATTGTATGTGTCCAGGCAGTCCCTGAGTTGCAAACATTCAGCTTACGTATAGCTCATGCTTACGGATAGAGGCCGTTACAGTCAGTCCTTGAGGTGCAAACTGGCTCTTTCCTGAGGACACACTGTAGAAGCTGTAGCCTTAGGGGAGAGAAAGAGTTGGCGGGGAAGAGCAGTCATTCCAGACTGGGTCACTGGCCAGTGCCTAGCTTCACACTTGTCTGCACGCTTGGCCAGTATGTGCTGGTCTGAGGGGCTGAGAGAGCTGATATGTCTAGAGTTTAGAGGCATGCAGCGTGAACTGGTCTGGGCTGGGACCAGCACATCGTTGGCATGTGAGGAGCTTCTGACCTGGGCTCTGATTCTAGTCAGGGTAGGAAGCTATGGATTTTCAAGAAGGAACAGCTATGGGCCAGCAGGTATTTTTTTTTACAATGCTCCTCCTGACTGCTGTCAGATATGGGACACAAGTTAGTGTGGGAGGCAGGACCTGAGGCTGTCACTGATCACCATGCTGGGTGGGATCCCAAAGGGCCGGGTTTCAGGTAGAGACTTGGCCCTTAACTGGAGGTGTTCATGGAGTGTTCAGGCTTAGGTATCAAGTGTGCAATTGTGCATGCAGACTGAATGTCACAGGAGAAATCAGGTCCCAATTTACACATTTGGTGGTCGTTAGCCCGTGGATAGTTTCTAAGCTCTGAGTGCAAGCATGATGAACTGGAGCTAAGTGTGGACAGATGAGACAGGGAGTGGTGGGGAGAATGCAGGCAGCCTTCTTCCCTGTGGGGTCTGATGAGAAGGCACAGACAGGAAGTGGGTCTAGTTGACCATTGAAGGAGAATCTGGACTGAAAGAACAAAGAGACAATTGAAAGGGAGGAAGTGAAACCATTTGTGTAATAAACCCTTTAGGGAAATCTTACAAAGGAACGAAGCAGAGAAATGAGTGTACCTGATGGAGGGTGTTGGGATAAGAGGGGGGTTTAAAAAATAAATACAAGAATTTGTGTACCTGTATTCCTGGAAACATAGTTATAAGCTAAAAGGGGAAAGCCACCCAGGTGTACATGGATGGATGAATGGATAAACAAACACACGTGCATACAGTGGACTATTACCCAGACTTACAAAGGAAGGATTTCCCAACTCAACACCCGTAGCACAGTGGTTACAGTGCCAGCCATGTACACCAAGGCTGGTGGGTTCAAAACCAGGCTGGGCCTGCCAAACAACACTGACAACTGCAACAAAGAATAGCTGGGCGTTGTGGCGGGCGCCTGTGGTCCCAGCTACTTGGGAGGTTGAGGCAAGAGAATTGCCTATGCCCAGGAGTTGGAGGTTGCTGTGAGCTGTGACTTCAGAGCACTCTACAGAGGGAGACATAGTGAGACTGCCTCAAAAAAAAGAAGGAAATCTTGACATGCTACAAGATGAAGGGACTTTGAAGACGTCATCCTAAGTGGAATGAATCAGTCACAAAAAGGCAAATATTGTATGATTCCACTCATCTGAGGTAGAGTAGTCAAATGCAGAGACACAGAAAGCAGAGTGGTGGTCAGGAGCTGGGGAGATGGAAGGTTGTGTTTGATAGGTGAGCCTTTCTGTTGAGGATGAAAACATTTTAGGTATAGACGGTGGTGATGGTTATACAACAATGTGAATATATTTAATGCCACTGATTTGTTGTTGTACACATCATTAGAATGACAAAAATACATATTTTACATTGAAAAAAATAGGTATAAGACTATGCTTGTACAGGGAGTGGCCCACTAGGCGGAAGAGCTGCAGGAGAGTGGGCCTGGGTGCAGAGCCTGGGAGAAGGCTGCAGTGGTACTTCCCTCCCCATCTCCCAGCCTGGCTAGCTTAGGCCTCCCTCTGAGCTCACTGTGCCCAGTGCCCTGGTGTCCACAGACCTCTGTTTGCTTGGTTACTTTCTTTTATTTTTAATTTTTTAGAGATAGGTTCTCACTGTGTTGCCCAAGTTTGAGTGCAGTTATAGCTCATTGTAGCTCACTGTAGCCTCAGATTCCTGGGTTTAGGCAGTCTGCCCACTTGGGCCTCCTGAGTGGCTGAGGCTATGAGCACATATCACTATACCCAGATAATTTTGCCTTCTCAAATTTTTTTTTTTGCTTTCTCACTGTTCGTAGAGATGGGGCCTTGTTATATTACTCTGGCTGGTCTCAGACTCCTGGCCTCACAGGATCCTGTCACCTGGGCTTTCCAAAGTGCTGGGATTATGGCACAAGCCACTGTGCCTGACTTTTTCCCCAGCGAAGTCCCAGTTCAAATACTACCATGTCTGTAAAGCCCTTCTTAATATAGCCAGAAGATAGAAGAAATTCCTTCTTCTCTTGAACTCCAAAGGAGCGTCCCCCCCCCCCGTTATTTAATCATATGTAATTAATTTTTTTTCAGTTACTTAATCATATGTAATTAATTTTTTTACAAACTATTTATTAAGCACTTAATGTGCTGGACACCATCCTTATCATGTTACATGTATTGTCTTTCCTACTATATAACCCATTAGGTAAATACTCTGTCAAATACTTATAAATTTATTTTTAAAATGAGACCACTGTGGATCAGGAAGGTTAAGTAAATAACCTATTGCCACACAACTAATAAGGGGCTAAGGTAGTGTTCAAAGCCAAGTTCTGTCTGACATTAATGTTCATCGTTTTTCTGTCTTTTTTTTTTTGATATCTCTATTTAGTCTCTTTTGATTTATTTTGTATTGTTGGGTAATCATTGAGGGTACAAAGGACCAGGTTAGACTGCTTGCATTTGTTAGGCAAAGTCCCTCTTAGAATTGTGTCCTGTCCCCAGGAGGCGTGCCACACACCCTGACGTCCCCCCGCTCCCACCACCCCATGTACTAGCATCAGTTGTCCTCATGTCAGTATTAAGTACATTGGATTCTTGCTTCTCCTTTCTTTTGATGCTTTACTAAGAAGAATATGTTTCAGCTCCATCCAGGTTAATATAAAAGATATAGTCTCCCTCTTTTTTTTGTGGCTGAATAGTATTCCGTGGTATACATATACCATAGCTTGTTAATGCATTCCTGGGTTAGTGGGCATTTAGGCTGTTTCCACATTTTTGGCGATTATAATTTGAACTGCAATAAACAGTCTAATGCAAGTGTCCTTATGATAAAAGGATTTTTTTCTTTCTGCATAGATGCCCAATAATGGGATTGCAGGATCAAATGGGAGGTCTAGCTTGAGTTCTTTGAGAGTTCTCCATACTTCCTTCCAAAAAGGTAGTATTAATTTGCAGTCCCACCAGCAGTGCAAAAGTGTTCCCTTCTCCCTGCATGCATACCAGCATCTGCAGCTTTGTGATGAAATGCCAAGGAATGCATCTAACAAAAGAGGTGAAGGGCCTCTAATAAAAATTACAAAACCCTAATAAAAGAAGCAGCAGAAGATATTAACAAATGGAAGAACATGCCATGCTCATGGCTTGGAAGAATTAACATTATTAAAATGTCTATAGTTCCCAAAACAACCTACAAAGTCAATGCAATCCCCATTAAAATACCAACATCATACTTTCAAGATTTGGAAAAAAATCTTTGTTTTGTATGGAACCAGAAAAAAAACCCGTATATGTAATAGTAATAGTAAAAAAATAGTATAGTAATAAAAACAAGGCTGGGGACATCAGCTTTCCAGACTTTAGGCTGTACTATAAGGCCATAGTAATCAAAACAGCATGGTACTAGTATAAAAACAGAGACATAGACATCTGGAACCGAATAGAAAACCATGAGATAAAACTAATACCTTGCAGCCACCTGATCCTTGATAAACCAAACAAGCACATACACTGGGGGAAAAACTCCCTATTCAATAAATGGTGCTGGGAGTACTGGATATCCACATGTAAAAGACTGAAACTGGACCCACACCTTTCTCCACTCGCTAAAATTGATTCAAGATAGATAAAAGACTTAAATCTAAGGCATCAAACAATAAAGATCCTCGAAGAAAGTATAGGGAAAATGTACCCTTGAAGGTATCGGCCTGAGGAAGGATTTTATGAAGAAGACTTCAGAGGCTATTGAAACAACTACTAAAATAAATGGGACTTAATTAAACTGCAAAACTTCTGTACAGCTAAAGAGACAACCAAAGCAAATAGACAAACATCAGAATGAGAAAAGATATTCGCATGTTATGAATCAGATAAAAGCTTGATAACTAGGATCTGCAGAAAAATCAAATTAAGCAACAAAAAAAGAGCCGACAATCCCTTGTATCAATGGGCAAGTGAGATGAATAGAAGCTTCTCTAAAGAAGACGGATGAATGGCTAACGAGTGTCGAGCGTATGAAATAAAGCTCATTGTCCCTAATTATCAAAGAAATGCAAATCAAAACCACCCAATGGAGCTTTAGACAGTCTCACTATGTCTCCCTCTGTAGAGTGCTGTAACATCACAGCTCACAGCAACCTCAAACCCTAGGGCTTAAGCGATACTCTTGCCTCATTTTTCCAAGTAGCTAGGACTATAGGTGCCAGCCACGATGCCCAGCTATTTTATTGCAGTTGTCTTTAGCTGGCCTGGGCCGGGTTCAAACCTGGCAACCTTGTATGGGGCTGGCGCCATATCCACTGTGCTATGGGTGACAAGCTCCACAGGATCTTTCTTGGTATCCCATTATGACATCATCGTATACTCACACCACTGTCTCCCTGCCTTAGTGCCCCTCTGACCATATTTTCTCTCCATCTGCTATTCCACAATCATTTGGGCTCTGTCTCAAATTTGTCAGTTCTTGAAATCAAATTCTTGAGCCTCTGGTGTTTTTAAGTCACTGTTACAAGGGTAGAGAAACCAGTGATGAGTAAAGCAAGACTTCTGGCAATTGCAGTGAAAATCTGGTGGGAGACACAGGTAACTGCAGCTGGGAGCAGTGTTTCACACCTGCGATTCCAGCTACTTGGGTGGCTGAGGTGGGAGAACTGCTTGAGGCCAGAAGTTCAAGACCAGCCTGGGCAATATAATGAGATCTTACCCCCAAAAGAAATTATTCAGGCCTGGTGGTGCAGGCCTGCAGTCTCAGCTAGTCAGGAGGCTGAGACAGGATGATGCTAGGTCCCAGGAGTCTGAGACCAGCTGGGGTGACAGGGAGACTCCATCTTGCATAACTGAGATGTGGGCTGTGCTAGGACAGAGCCTCATGTTTTGCTTGTTATCTTCCCTTTTAGATAATGAGTTTACTAATGGCAAAGGTCATATTTTATTAATAATTTGTGATTTATAGTAACATTGCATGTACTGTGTTAAATAAATGCCTGGGAGTACTGGGCAAATACTATTTTAGGCCTTGAAATAGTTATTTAATCCCCTAAAACAACCCTAAATTAAGGTATATCTGTGCCTTTTGCAAATAAGAAAATTGAGTATCTGAGAGTTAGAATTTGAACCTATGGTTTTTCTCCCAGATTTTCTTTTCTTTCTCTTTTTTTTTTTTTTTTTTGAGACAGTCTCACTCTACGGCCCTCAGTAGAGTGCTGTGGCATCACACAGCTCACAGCAACCTCCAGCTCTTGGGCTTAGGCGATTCTCTTGCCTCAGTCTCCCGAGTAGCTGTGACTACAGGCGCCTGCCACAACGCCTGGCTATTTTTTTGTTTTGCAGTTCAGCTGGGCCTAGGTTTGAATCCGCAACCTTTGGTATATGGCGCTGGCGCCCTACTCACTGAGCCACAGGTGCCACCCCTCCCAGATTTTCTTTAACACAGTAACAACTGCAGCAATATAATTTGGAATTCTCTAGCTGGATCAAACGATAGAAGATGTTCCTCCTAAATTCGCAAGAGACTGTTGGGGTTAATGTCTGAAATGAAGTTGTTGGTTGGAAAGTTACTGGTTAAATGTGTCAGGTGATACTGTAGTTAGATGTGTAACAGGCTTCTTTCTATTTCTCCAGATCCCCAGACTTCAAGGGAGATTTTTGATTTTGTGCTGAAGGCGATTTGTCCTCAGGTAGGATTACTATTACTCTAAATCTTTTACAATTGAAACATGTGATTTTCAGACACTGATGTTGAATTTTTTTCTAAAATAGATTGATCTGAAAAGATATGCTGTGCCCTTAGGTAAGATTCTGTTTTTAATGAGATATAATATTTTGGATTCTATATTCACGCCCCAGGGAAGCTTTTGCATAAACTCTGAATGAAAGTAAACGTGATGCCGCCTGTCACGTGGCACACACAGTTCCTACAGTGAGAGGCTTCAGGGACTGACTACGCTCTGCTTGAGAAGATTACAGGGTTAAAAACATTTTGTTTTGGGGGGTATCTTTCAAGAGAGCCAGACTTTCCAATTCTGACTTTGCCTAAGTAAATCCCGACCCCACTTCTAGCTCTTCCTTTGGGATATGTTGGCCGAGTGTGGGCCTGTTGGATGGTGACCAGGTCCCTGGGATTACACAGTGCGACAGTCCTGGGTCTTCACGCACACAGTTTTTACTTCAGTATCTATGTACAGCTTTCTTGGCTTCTGTTCTGGCTTATGCTGTCTTATTTTAAATATAATGGTTTTTGTATTTGCAGCTGGCTTGCGCTTACTCACCCTGCACGCACCCCAGTTTAGTGCCTTCCTTCTGGACAACTACATCTCTTTATTTGAAGTACTGACAAAATGGTGTGGCCATACAAATGTGGAATTGAAAAAAGCTGCATATTCAGCGCTGGAATCCTTTCTGAAACAGGTACTACAAATTCAGCTTTCATTTAAAAATATTTTTTGGGGGGCGATGCCTGTGGCTCAAAGGAGTAGGGCACTGGCCCCATATGCCGGAGGTGGTGGGTTCAAACCCAGCCCCGGCCAAAAACTGCAAAAAGTTTTTCAAGCAAAAAGTTAAATTCCAATCTTCTTTTGTTTTTTGAGACAGAGCCTCAAGCTGTCATCCTGGATAGAGTGCTGTAGCATCACAGCTCACAGCAACCTCCAACTCCTGGGCTTAAGCGAGTCTCCTGCCTCTGCCTCCCAAGTAGCTGGGACTACAGGCGCCCGCCACAACGCCTGGCCATTTTTTGGTTGCAGCCGTCATTGTTGTTTGGTAGGCCCGGGCTGGATTCGAACCCGCCAGCTTAGGTGTACGTGGCTGGCGCCTTAGCCCGTTGAGCCACAGGTGCCGAGCCTTAACTTCCAATCTTATGCATGCACATTTAAAAAACAGATAAAAGTCCATTTATTAGCTTCTTTATTAAATTAAAACAAAAAGCTGTTATGATCATCCAGCCTCATGGGAGGTAGCTGAGCTGAAAGATTTAGGGAGATAACAGATTTGATTAGGGCCTAAGAGCCAAGACTGAGGTGAGCCCAGTAGAGTGCAGGTGTGGAAGTGGGCAGGGCTGGGCAGTGGGGCTTCCTCGAGCCAGAGGGGGTCTGGGTGGGGGAGGAGCCCTGCTCCCTCAAGTTGAGGGCCAGCTGTCTGGAGTCAGATCACCTCAAGAATGAGGGGAGCCTCCTTGCTCTTCTGTTTTCCAGTGGGTAAGGTGAGGGCTGCAGAACTTGAGCCTGCAAGTTCGCCACATGTCTTGCCTGGCCAGACAGAATGTGCTTGTGGTTCTGAGCACTGGTCTGGAGGCTGTCCTGAGGCCAGAGGTGTCTGGAAGACCTGCAGGACAGGCTAGTACCAGGGAGCTGCCTGCTTAGGTTGGCTCTGATGGAAAATACTGGAGATGTACAACAGAAGTTTTGCTGGGAGCAGGGCAATAAATGGATAAATGGTAGCTAAATTCACAGACTGGTCCATGAAAACCTGTGTGAATTGTGTGGCAGATAGTGGCCTGATAGTCATAGCCTGGGTGTGCAGGAGGGCAAGCAGAGAGAAAGCACTGCCATCCTTTTTCCAGGTCTAGCCCCAACTCTCTCAAAAACTGAGCTAGATGCACAGGTCATTGGCACCTGCCTCTCCCTGGATCTTCTCTCTCTTACTTTGCCTATCCGTCTTCAGCCTTCCTATCAGGCTCGTGTCCCTCAAGTTGTTCTCCTCACATTGATGTGCCCCCAGGCCCTCACCCTAAGTTACACTGTGTCAGGTGTGGCTGGTCTCCTCCCATCCCCCAAAATCACCCGGGGATTTTTTGGATTGTCCAGTCTGACGTGAGGCTCCTAGGCAAAGAGAGACACCCTCCCCCAGGCAGGATATTCCTGGGCTTAGAGACCACCTCCCAGAAGCCAAGGCCAAGGCCAGAGCTCTTTCTGGGTAAGGTTAAATTCTTTACTTTGTAAAGAATTTGTAATACACCATTATTAGGAAAATCTGAATTTTTTTTTCTTTTTGAGACAGATTCTCACTTGGTCACCCTGGGTAGAGTGCCTTCACATCATAGCTCACAGTAACCTCAAATACTTGGGTTCAAGTGATTCTTTTGCCTTTATTTCTGAGTAGCTGGGACTACAGGCGCCTGCCACAACACCCAGCTAGTTGTTTTTTTTTTTTCTTTTAGAGACAGGGTCTTGCTCTCACTCAGGCTGGTCAAATGTCTGTGTTTTGTTTTTGTTTTTTCTCATGTGGACATTGGGATACTTAAAACCATCTCTTTCTTCTCCTTGAGTTCAGAGTCTAGCAGTTATATATGCCTTAGTTTAAAACTCAGCTTTGTGATATATGCACTAACATGCACGTATTTTAAGTTTGCCATTTGATTTGACAAACGTGCACTGTGTAACCCTGTGTGCAAGATACAGAGAGTACCCTCAAGCCTTCTGTGTTACATCCCCACCCACACCCCGCTCCAGGGACTGGTGGTGTTGGTTGCTAGGAATTAGTGTCCCCCTTAGTAGAATTTTGCATGGACCCTGTAGTGTGTGTTTTCCCACGGCCCAGCTGTTCTGCCCTGCCGGTTATCTGAGAGTGCTTCATGTTGTGGCATGGGTAAGCAGGCATTGATTTTTCAGTGCTGTGCAGTATTCCAGGTATGGCTGTACCACATTTATGGACCTTTGGTTGTTTCTAGTTTGGGCCTATTATAAATAAAATACCTGAGAGGCTTGGCGCGTGTACACAGTGGTTATGGCACCAGCCACATACACCAAAGGTGGCGGGTTTGATCCCAGCCTGGGCCAGCTAAAACAACAATGACAACTGCAACAACAACAAAAATAGTGGGCACCTGTAGTCCCAGCTACTTGGGAGCCTGAGGCAAGAGAATCGCTTGAGCCCAGGAGTTTGAGGTTGCTGTGAGCTGTGACACCATGGCACTCGCGACATAGTGGGACTCTGTCTCAAAAAAAAAAAAAAAAAAAAACCACCTGAGAATATGCATGGCCAAGTATTTTTGTGGACATAATGTTTTTCTCTTGAGTGAAAATATAGAAGTGGAATTGCTGGGTCACATGCTAGCTGATATGCATTAAACTTTTGTTTTTGTTTTTGTTTTTTTGAGACAGAGTCTCATTCAGTTGCCCTGGATAGAGTGCCGGCGTCATAGTTCACAGCAACTTGGAACTCTTTGAGCTTAAGCAATCCTCTTGCCTCACCCTTTCAAGTAGCTGGGATTACTGGCACCTGCACCCACATCTGCCTAGTTTTTTTCTTTTTAGAGACAGGGTCTCACTCTTGCTCAGGCTGGTGTAGAAGGCGTCAGCTGAGTGATCCTCGTGCGTTGGTCTCCCAGGGTGTTCCCATTACAGGCGTGAGCCACTTCACCCAACCACATTGAACTTTTTAAGAAACTACCATGCTCTTTTCAAAAGGGGTGGCACTGTTTTACATTCCCACCATCAATACTTGAGAGTTCTGGTTACCTCACATCCTCATCAGTGGTTGGGATTGCCTGTCTGTTTCATTTTGGCCATTCTTGTGGATATATAATGTCATTTTATTGTTATTTCCATTGTGGTTTCTGTGGTGACTGTCAATGTTTGCCTGTAGTTACTAGTTACTCTTATCTCTTGTTTTGCAAGATACTCATTTAGATATTTTGTTCTTTTAAAACATGTCTTTTTATTAATGAATTTTAGGAGTTTCTGCAGTCTGGGTACAAGTCTTTTTCTAAAAATAATACAAATAGTTTTTCTTTTCTGGCTTGCCTTTTCATTTTCTTTTCTTTTTTCTTTTTTTTGCCTTTTCATTTTATTAACATTATTTTTCAAAGAACAGAAGTTTAACATTTTGATGAAATCCCATTTATCAACTTTTTTAGCTGACTCCTTTGTGTATCCTCTCTGAGAAACCTTTTTGCCTATCCCATAGTTGCAAGGTTTTCTGGCGTGTTTTCTTTGGGAAGTTTAGAAGTATATAGTTTTAGCTTTTATGTTTAGGTGTGTAATCCATTTCAAATTTTGTGTATGTTGTGAAGTAAGCGTTAAAGTTGATTTTTCCCCATTTGTTGGTTGGTTCTAGCACCATTTGTGGAAAAGACTCTTCTTTCCCCAGTGACTTATCTTGACATGTTTGTCAAAAGTCCGTTGCGCATCTGTAAGTGGGTTCATTTCGGGGCTCTCCATTTTTTTTTTTTTTTTTTGAGACAGAGCCTCAAGCTGTTGCCCTGAGTAGAGTGCTGTGGCATCACAGCTCACAGCAGCCTCTAGCTCCTGGGCTTCAGCAATTCTTCTGCCTCCTCCTCCCAAGTAGCTGGGACTATAGGCGGCCGCCACAACTCCGGCTATTTTTTGGTTGCAGCCGTCATTGTTGTTTGGCGGCCTGGGCTGGATACACCCACCAGCTCAGGTGTATGTGGCTGGCTCCTTAGCCGCTTGAGCCACAGGCGCGGAGCCTGGGCTTTCCACTTTGTTCCAATGATGTTTATGTCTGTCCATAACGTCAGTGCCCTGATGATTCCAGCTTTATATAAAGTCTTGAAATTACATAGTAGGTGCACTCTAGCATATTTTTTATTGTTATTTTAGCTATTGTATGTGCATTTTTGAATTTAAAAAATACTTCTATGGGAAACAGATATTTTATTCAATAGCTTTACAGTAAGTTCTTAGGAAAAGCTTTGCAGGTCAGCTGTGTATACCAGTAGAAGGACCTCTGAGTTGACCACACAAGGGACTGACAACCTTGTGGAGCACGTGGAGCTGGTCACCGTGAGGAAGGAGGCCTGCTGTCCCGAGACGTGGTATAGTCTGTGCACATCAGATCAGCTGGGGAGGTTCTGCTGTAATTGAAAAAATGTAGAAGAGTACAAAGAAGACCACTAAAACTTTCCAAAATCCCACCACCAAGGAAAAAAATCACTTAGCGTTTGATTACCCCCCTCTCTCCTTCCCTCCTCTCTCTGTCTTCCCCCCTCTTCAGGAGGAAGGAGTGAAGAGGGAGGAAGAGAGATACCTTTACATAAATGAATTTTATTCATAATTTTATGGCTTGAGGTTCTCTACTCTGTTGGGTATACTTTCCTGACAGCAACTTGAGATCTGTGTGGTTAATTTTCAGTGGCAGCATAATGTATCATTATATTTAGGAGTCATCATTTTTTGATTTGTCCTTTATCCTTTATTACTGAATTGTGTTTTGTTTTTGCTTTTGTTTTTATTAAGCCAGAGTCTCAGTCTATTGCTCAGGCTAGAGTGTTGTGGTGTCACAGCTCACAGCAACCTCAGGCACCCGCCACAACACCCACTCGTTTTTCTATTTTTACTTTTATTTATTTATTTGGAGACAGGTCTCACTTTCTTGCCCCCGGTAGAATGCTATAGCGTCATAGCTGACAGCAACCTGAAACTCTTGGGCTCAAGGGATCTTCTTGCTGCAGCCTCTCAGGTAGCTGGGACTACAGGCACCTGCCACAATGCCCAGCTGTGTTTCTTTTTCTTTTTTTCTTTTTTTTTTTTTTTTTTTTTTGAGACAGGGTCTTGTTCTTGCTCAGGCATAATCTCAAAACTCTGAGCTCAAGCAGTCCACCTCTCTCAGCCTCCCAGAGTGCTGGGATTAGGGCATGAGTCCCTGTGCCCGGCCTACTGTTGAATAATTATTTTCAAGTCTTTACTGTTATTTATAGAAAATAGTTGGATAAAAATGCATAAAATGAATGTTTCTTAGAAATATAGTAATAGAAGATCAGTAATAGTTTATGTGGTTACATATTTATAAAAGGAAAAACTATAGTGTAATTAATAAAGGTAATGTTTGTTTATATCTTGAGAAACATGATTATGGTATTGTATTCCTTTTGTGTCGCTATAAGGAAATATCTGAAACTGAGCAATTTGTAAGAAAAGAGGTTTATTTGGCTCCTAGTTCTATAGATTATACAAGGATGGTGCCGGGATCTGCTTCTGGTGAGGGCCTCAGGGGGCTTCCAGTTAAGGCAGAAGGCAAAGGGGGCCGGCGTGTCACGTGTGAGAGGGAGCAAGAGAGAAAACAGGGAGGTGCCAGGCTCTATAAACAAGAGAACACCCTCATTCTGTGGGGAGGGCACCCCATGACCCAGATAGCGTCCACTGGGCCCCACTGTAACACTGAGGTGTAGTAGCTCCTGCCTACGATTCTAGCAGTCTGGGAGGCAAGGCTGGTGGATCACTAGAGCTCAGGAATTCAAGACCAGCCTGAGCAAGAGACCCATCTCTATTAGAAATAGGAAAATTAGCCCGACATGGTGATGCAGGCCTGTAGTCCCAGCTATTCGGGAGGCTGAGTCAAGACAATTGCTTGAGCCCCAGAGTTTGAAGTTGCCGTGTGCTCTGATGCCAGGGCACTCTCCCCAGGATGACTGGGTGAGATTCCGTTTCACAAAAAAGTTTTCAGCATGAGATTTGGAGGGGCCGATGTGCTACCCATATGAAGTATGTTGTGTGAAAAAGGAAATAATGAAACTGTTTGGGATTGGGGTGTATCAGTAGGTTGACAGTGGAAAGTGGATGTTTTTTCCTGCCTTTGACATTTATGTATGTATGTATGTATGTATGTATGTATGTATTTGATATGGAGTCTCACTATGTTGCCCTTGGTAGAGTGCCGTGGTGTCATAGCTCACAGCAACCTCAAACTCTTGGGCTTAAGCAATTCTCTTGCCTCAGTCTCCCACATAGCTGGGACTACAGGCTCCTACCACAACGCCTGGCTATTTTTGTTGTTGTTGTCATCATTGTTGTTTAGCAGACCCAGGCCTGGTTCTAACCCACCAGCCCCAGTGCATGTGGGTAGTGTCCTAACCACGGAGTGATGGGCGCTGAGCCTGCCTTTGACATTTGTTAAGGGTCTTTCCATTGTTGACTTGGACAGTCTTTCTGCTGAATAGAAGGAATGCTTTTTTTCATCATTTCTTAAAAGCTTGTTCGGAGGTTCTAGCAGGGAGTGCAGAGTGCAACTACTCAGATACCCTTGACCGAAGAACGGTCCTCCCTTGGAGAAGGTCATGCTCTTTGTCCGAGCGTGCAGCTTTAGGAGGGACACACATGGAGCAGTGAGGGAGGAAGGGGACACCTGCCCAGCCAGCCAGATCAGCTGAATCAACCCTGGTGATCAGTGGGGTCACAGACCTTGCAGCCAGATGGCTCTCACACCCTTCTTCACCATTTCTGTTAGTTCTTGTGTTTAAGATATTATTCGGTCTGGTAAATAGTGATCTATTTGCTTCTCAGAGTACATTTCCTCTAGCCTTACTTAATTTAAATTTTACAGTTTGTAGCTTATTTTTTCAAAACCTGAGATGCATTGTCTTTATTTTTGATTGATTGTTCTTAACTCTGTTGATGACTTCTGAACTTGCTGGCTGCTTGACGGCTCTCTTGGGATAGACTGCTTTCTGCTTTTTAAGGAAACCTTAATTCAAAACCTTTTCCCTGCATCTCCCTGGTCTCTTTTAATCCCTTTCTCTGGGAAAACTGCATCACATATCCTTTTTTAAGGGACTGTCTTTTCTAAACTTGATGGATACTAAACAAAATGGAAGCAAAGGGTCCTTAAAAGTAAAGGCAGTTGTGTGTAATTGTAACAGTATGTTAGTGGTATACAATTCTAGCTTTTTCATATTTGTATAGTTTTCTTTGTTTTGCTGTTAAATATTTCTAAAAAGTAAATATGCAATTGCAGGTTTCTTTAATGGTGGCAAAAAATGCAGAAATGCATAAGAGTAAGCTGCAGTATTTTATGGAGCAGTTCTACGGAATCATCAGAAATGTGGATTCAAACAGCAAGGAGTTATCCATTGCTATTCGTGGATATGGACTTTTTGCGGGAGTATGATTCATTAATTTGGTCTGTTTTATCTTTCTGATTTTAGTTGCGTGTTTAAAGGAATAATTTATTACATTTTTGAGTAGCATCTTATACTTTGACAATATAATCGATCCTTGAAAGACAGGTTTGAACTGTGTAAGTCTACTTATGTGTAGATTTTCTTCAACCATTAAAAATGAAGTATTTGTGGGATGTGAAATCTGCATATGGGGAGACTGGTTTGTCATACACATGGGTTCTGCAAGGCACACACGGAGACTTAGATATGCTTGGGGGGATGTCCTGTAACCAGCTCCCACATACACTAAGGGACAACGGTATTATTGTCATTTGTTTTACTAGCAGGTAAAGGTTTTTCAGTGTCCACTGTGTATTAGAATTCTTAAACTTTTGTTACTTGCCTAACAGGCTAAGTAGGAGAGAAACTGAGACCCAGAAAAACTAGGAAACTCATGAAAGGACATACAGAATTGACAGATAAAGTCATACATCTAAGTCTAAAGGCTAGAAACAACCATGTTTCCCTCTGTGCTGTACTCCCCCCCTAAACTGTAGTTGTTTTCTGAATCTTCAAAGTTTCAGAAAGAGAAGTTCATACACATATGATAAGAAAGGGTGTATTTCAGAATTTTTTTTTTTTTTTTGAGACAGAGCCTCAAACTGTCACCCTGGATAGAGTGCTGTCGCATCACAGCTCACAGCATCCTCCAATTCCTGGGCTCAAGCGAGTCTCCTGCCTCTGCCTCCCA